>LQMZ01002500.1:2719-20845 GCA_001655765.1 Hemisphaericaspora gorwae
ATTCCTAACGTGGTTGCTTCATGTGGTTGGTAACGGTAATTGAAGGGATAAAACTATCAATTGATTCAGAATCACACTTTCGATTCTAAGGGAAGGTCGCTGAGTATTCTGCAGTAAGAAAGGAAAATTGCCAATATATATGCCCATCTGTTCTCAATCAAAGGTTGATAATTGTTGTTGCTTAAAGGTTATTGTTGAAAATTGTGAGGTGAATTCAATCTTTTGATTCACAATTTCGTGACCCTGTAGAATTAAAACGAAATTCATCATACAGTATAAACCATTTCACAATATTTCAAAGTCTGGGAAAATGCTGTTTCCTTTCTGTAGAATTCTTCTTCGCCCATTAGGGGTGTACGAACCTATGTTTGACAAACCTTCTAAGACAGATCAGCTGACAAGCAAGACGCAAAATTCAAGATAAAACCTCTATATATTCATTGTTTTCAGATATTTCTAGGGAATCTATGCTTAACTCAATTGCATTAGTCGTTTTGTGAATGGTGGTTTTGTTTTGATTGTGAAGGAAGGGGGATTTGTCTTCAAATTTAAAATGAAGAAAATTCAATTCCCAATTCGGAAATTTTAGCATGCGAAAATCATGCTAAAATCATGTGACCAATTTTTTGCAATCTCAGTTTGGCAGGATTAACTGGTCAATAAACAGAGGCCACATTAATATTTAAGATTTATAATATGTTTGTATAGTTGATACAGGCATTTATTTTCAAGGGATATTTATCAAATCTCAAAAAAGCTAGAATTCGGGATTTTTGTAAAGTTTCCTTTTTCTCAATACTTTTGTACAAAATCTGGGGAAATTTACCCCAGTATCATCAGAACTTCCAATAAAAGTGATTGCAATGCTATTTACATTAAAAGTAGGCTTCATTAGAGAGATTTTAACTAGTAAAGAAACAACGTTTTATTGGATTTTAGAAACTAGCCTGATTTATAAGTGCATACACTGTGATTATTATCCAAAGAATAATGTTTTGGGCATAGAAATTCAACATATCAAACTATGTGACATAATTCCAAGAATATTCAAGATTAGTCCAATTGAGGTTACAACTATTCTTACTGGAGAAGGTGTGCTACACCTTTACAATTTTCAAGCAACCATGGTATATTTGTCATTGATTGTCCAACACGGAAGTTCACCAGAAGCTGTGTGGAAAGTTCAAATTTGTGAGAAATTAAGAATTGAGTAGTTCTTTGAATTGTAATACACGACAGGTTTAACCCTTTTGCAAGTAAATAACGGTTCGCTTTATTCTGTACTAAAGTTCATTATTCGGTTTCCGGATCTCTCTGTAGGAAGTGAAATAACTTCACCTGAAAATCAAGGATACATGCTTGTTAGAGCCCTGGCATACAGTGAATACCATCGAAATCTTCACCAACAAATATAGAACTGAGCTTCTTGCTGGGAGGAACAGCATTATTTTTAACACATGATATATTAAAGCTGTCCTAAGGAAAAATTCGCTTCATATTCCTGTTTCTTTAGAAGCTCTCATGGTCATTTAACGTATCAAAATTTGAACTTAATGAGAACAACAATTTTGACAGTATCCATATGATAAACTTTAGTACATTTAGTTCAATTTCCATAAAACTAGCAATAAATCAACCAAACGCGGGGCTCATCTTAATCCAGTCAATGGACAATAACCTTTCTTGGATTTTCAAACTACTAAAAGAACATATAATCATCGGTACATTTCCGTCAAACCTTAATTGGTAAAGGTTTGATATGGTTATGAACTGCCAGAGGCATCTGTTGGAATATAACCTAACACACATACATAGTAAATTTTTGTTATTTCAAAGGATTTGTATTCAATCATTAACTATACTAAAAGGTTTTTAATAAATAAAATAGAACTGAAACTAATGAGCATGAGATTCTTCTTGTTTGATTCTTTCTTGTTCTTCTAAATATCTCTTCCATTCGGGTACTGGAGCAGGTTCTTTCTTCTTCATTTCTGCTTCTCTCATTCCTAACAAGAGGGTACCTAATAACAAGACCACGGTGATAGCTTGAGCGTAAACTCTTGCTTGAACAATCTTCTGTGAATTTGTCATGTATTTGTCTCTGCTAACAAGTTTCCAAGAACCATACAAGGAACCAGCCCAAGCAGTGATAATATACTTATATTTATTCTCGTTCAAATTATGGAAGATCTTTTCACTAGTAGACAATTTGGCATATCTTGCTAATGCTTCATCATCTTTCTGCTTCAAATAACCTGCACGATATTTCTGTTGATCAAATTTAACTGAACCATCATCAGCATAGAAGGCACCGACTGTTATAGCAGGCATAGCATAAATAGAAGTCTTAACAGAAGCATTAAAACGAGCAACTCTTAAAGGATACTTAAATTTCAAGTATTGCATGATACCAAAACCGACGGCCGTACCGATGAGACATCCCTTAAGACCTTCATAGATAACGGTATTTCTGTGTTCAATTCTTTCTTCTTCCGAGATAATCTTCATTGTGTTATGTGTTTTTTTGTGTGTTTGTGTGGGGTATGTTCTAGTTGATAAGGGGTTGCTAAATTAAATAGAAAAATCTGAAGAAAAAGTACAAAAACAATTCTATTATAACTAAAAAAGTGGGATTTAAAATTGTATTTATAACCTACATGGCTTGATTGCAAAATTTGCGTTTCTTTTTAACGGGAATATGAAAAATAACGGACGGAGTATGGAATTTCTTTGCGGGAATAATAATTAAAAACCTTTACACTAAAAAAAGAAAAGCGAGAGAAGAAAAATAAGAATGATGATTATCAAACAAATAAAAAAATAATAAAAAAAAAAAATAAGAAAACGGATACGGGATTTGAACAATACAATTACTAAACAGTTCCGCGACATTTACTTAATGGGGTTTGATTTTCCAGAGTTTTAACTATGGAAAAAATGTCTTCCGAGTAAATTTAACTTTACGTTTAAGTAATGACGACATTTTATCAGGTCAGTCAGGGTGGGACACAAACAACCGGAACAAATCATACAATCATGAAACTTTTCTTACAAATGTGTCATTTATCCATTGCTCATCTCATTAACAAAAATCCAAAAAAATATATTACAGTTATCCGAGATCTTTAATACATACAATTAAAATATAATACACATAAAACAAACTAATTATCTTTATACAACGGCTTTTGGCGGTTGTTGTTGTTGCTTTTGTCTTAACTTTCTTCTCTTGTTGATAAATAATAGCTCACTATTAACAGGTTGTGGAGGTCTAGAGGATGGCGGGGATGACGTCATTTTCCTCATTTGATCCTTATCTTCTTCTAAAGTGGACCATACATCAGCTTTATAATAAATATCATTCTCAATTAATTTATCATTACCCAAGTAAAATATTTCAATGAGTTTACCAAAATTACATATAATTGATTTGAAACCATACTTACTGATAGTGCTTATCGTTTCACCTTTGATACTATCTGGTAGTTGATAATTTGAACATTTTCCATTCACAATATCTATAATGAAACCTTCATAAGCTCCTGTCGATATTTTGTCCTTCATGTTTTGGTTCTTGGTGATTCTGATTCTGATTCTGATGATGATGACGACGACGACTTCTTAATGACATCAAACCACTGTTTTCAACCATTTGATCAAAATTCCCACCCTTGGTTGCAACGTCAACTGCGTCATCTACTGATTCATCTTGTGGATCAGAATCATCGATCAATGTTTGCTTCTTTACCCCAAAAATCATATTAACATCGGTTATTTCCCATTTAGTAATATTCTTAAACCAGTATTGGTGCTCATTGACAGCACTAAAACCCAGACATCTAATTTCTCTCGGATCTCTTTCAACTCTCAAACAAATATTACTCTTCGACCTCTGAGTATCTATTTTAAATGTTTGAATAATAATGGTGTTGGAATCACAATCTTCATAGATTATTGAAAATGATTGTATGGATGCACATCCACAGAACTTACAATGTGTAGGTTCCAGATGAGAAACCTTGAAACTATTAGGTTTGAAGTTCCCAATATTAAATTTCCTTAATACAATTCCAGTTTGAATATCTATCAATTCAGCTATCAAATTTTCAACTTTAATTATCATCCCTACAAATTCAACTGGGTAAATGCAACTCGGGTTAAGTTGTAAACCCTTTATCTCAGGTAGCTTCCGACCCTGTAAATCTACTCTTTCTTCATGAGCAGATGCAAAATCATGACTAGGCAACTTCGACATCTTTTGAGAAACAAATTTGGGTTTATTCTCTTTATTATATTCTCCTTCTTTAATTGACAATTTTCTAAACTTCCAATTATTGTTCACCACTGTGGCAACAATCAATTCAGAATTACTCATCAAACAAACAATTCTATCATTTACTCTTGGGGTCTTGATCTTTTTACTGGATACAATGGAAATTACCCCAATCTTTTCATTACCATATACTGAGGAAATTATATTCCAAGATCTTATCTTACCATCGTCACATGAATAAACAATTAATTCACCTGATTCCAAAATCAAAACATATTCCTCGCTTGATGCTTGCTGTTCGGAGGATGCTCCATTGATACCTGATTGCTTTTCTCTTTGTTGCTCTCCATGTGATTTCATAGTGATTGGAGGAGCTGGGAAGTTTCCATTAATTTGTGCACTAATTGATGCATCGCTGCCTCTTCTTCCATCAATTGCTTTTTTCTTCAAGAGCATTTGTCTTGCTAAATATCCAGGGACTGTTCTTTTTCTAAAGAAAGACTCTAATATCTTACATTTCTTAATCATCAAGTCACTATTGATATGATTCCAGCTAAATTTCATATCTTCTCGATCAAAACATTTGATCATCCCATATTTAAAGTTCACCAATATAATGTAACTTCCATCATCACTAATACTAACATGATTGATTGGCCAGAACGCTTTCAGATCATCAACAACCTTACTTGATATATCAATAGGTCTGCAAATATCACTCAACGGAGACCAAATTAACACCTTGTGATCCAATCCAACACTAACCACAAATGAACACTTTGCATTGGATTCAATTCTAATGATATCTAAGTTATGACCATTGCTATTGGATAGTTCAATAGAATTAAAAACCTGCTTATCTTCTTGATCAAAATCTAAAGAATCATCAACATGAATATTCATTTTAGGAGGATTTAATCGGAATACAATAGCGGCAATAGCACAGATAAATACTATTATTAAGATGAATTCAATGTAGTAAATGAAATTGTTGCTATTATCGATAATTCTTAACCCAGTTAAATCAGTCAAAGGATTATTTGTTGAGCCTCGAGGTATTAATAATGTCCAATGAATGACCATTCCCAAAAATTGAGTAAATATTATAATCAAATACATTATCCAAATATTTTCTTGAAATCTTACTCTCAATAAAGATTGTCCCAATTTGTATCTGATAGAGTTCTTCTCTGGTCTAGAATGAGATGGAGAATCTAATTTCAATAAAAATCCCGATACTGTATTTGCACCCTCAGATAATTGATGAATTTCTGTCGGAGCATCCCCATGAGAATGTAACAATTCATGATTTGTTCTTATAACATCAACCAAATCTAATTTTTTCAAATCGACGATAATTATCCCCGTTATGAAAGTTAATTCCATGAGAAACTCTAAGATACTCGAGAGTATCACCGCTTCAACTAAATACAACAATCGCTGAAAGATAGTCTTCAAATAATCACCCAGAAAACAGCAAAACAAGATAGTACCTATAATAATCGACAAGAAAATAACCGAAGTAACATTTGTCATTAATGTTGCTGTTATAACTGGTAATCCTTTGAACCCTGTGTAGTAATGATAAAGTCTCTTGTGAACATGAGAATGGTATTTCGAGTCTGATAATGAATCAATCGATAAATGCAATGTCCGAGAACTTAACAAGACAACGATAGATATATAACCAATTTTGACGTATTTGTTCAGTGGTTCAAACATTTCCCAGACTGGTCTTTGATGGAGTACATTCATTAAGTTAATTGATGCAATGCAGCACATGACTACTTCAACAATCCAACCATACAATAATCCTATGTTTGATCTGATTTTATGATTGTTCGCAATTGCCAAATACATAAATAGTATGAATAAAGTCAAACCCAACGAAACAAGAATGTTACTAATAGAAAAGAAATATTTTCGGATAGTTGATGGTTTAACTTGATTAACAAAGTGTTTGATGAAACCCTTGACTTGCTGTTGTTTCTGGATGTTCGAACTATCTTTGATAACCAAAGTCGTAAGTTCAAATTTGCCTAGAATATGTTCAATCTGAGTTCTGTTATTGTGAAGGACATAAGATTTTACTATATCAGCATTTCGTATTATATGATTTGACTTTTTCAATTCATCAATGAATATCGATGACAATAAAATATTGATATCATAATTAAAAAACCCAATTAAAAACTTTTTGAAAGAAGATGCTGTATGTCTGGCTAAATCAACTGTCATCAAGCTCAATGGAGATATAACAATACAGTTCTCACAGTCTTGCTTTACAAATGATTCAAACCTTTCCATCTCTTGAAAAGAAGGAAGGTTGAAAATGTTACCATTCAAATTTGTGAAACTTATTTGAGTAATTTCAATACCATCTTGGTACTTTATCTTATTAATCTCATTTACTATCGACTTTACTTTGTTTGCATTGTCGGGTTGTCCTTGATAAGTATTTAATGAAAGATAGTTTGCCAATTGACAATTCATCCCTTTTATACTGATATCATACAATGCATTATAGGACAAAATAAACACAGTAAACGCCGGTAGGAGGATAAACAATGATGGATTCTTTAGCAAAGTTGTAATACACGATATTAACGATGACTTTAGAAAGCTTGGAGGAGTGCTTTTGTGACTAGACGATGTCATTGAATGGTATTGATAAACAAGTTGAAAAATAAATTGAAAAATTGAAAATAGAAAATTAATTGATACAAATAAATAATGCTTAATTGAGTTTGCTTTGAATGATGAGTGTTGGTATTTTGGTGTATCGTGTTGTGTACAATTTTGTGTACAGTGTACGTTAAAGTCGAATATATCGGAACCCTCGTTGAGATGGAGAGACCCCGGCAAGTGAAAGTGAGAGATGATTGGAAATTAAGGTTGGTCCTCCCCAAAAAAAAAAAAATCTCAAGAAAAGTGAATACAAGAGTTTTCCCCATTCTCTACCACCAAGACATCTCTCGAAAGGGTATAAGAGAGAAAGAAAGAAGAAAGTGCGTGGAACCACTAAATTCAAGAACAAATTCTAATTTCAATATCAATTCCTATCTCTGTCACATTAATTATACCATATATACCTACTTCAGACCTAGCGCCGTAATATTTAAACTATTCATTTGAGTAAGCAACTCATCTATTTTTCCATCTAATAATCCATTAGCATACTCATCTCTTGACGCTGGATCCAAGTATTGTTGAACTTGAGCTAATCTTGAATACCCCTCAGTACAGAATCTTAATTGAATCTTTACCAAACTTTCAAATGAAGGGTCATAATATGGAACTCTTAATGCAATTAATTGGGGCAATTCTGCTTTTAATTGTTCGTTGAGGTCATCAAAAATTTCCTTGGCAATTGACAACTCCTTTTCCGACTTTGGTAACTTTGTTGCATCTTTAGCTGGTTTATCGATTAATCTTCTAACTTTTGATTTACATTGTTCATAATCGACCTTTTTATGAGCTCTTTTCTTAATTGCTTCCTCAATTTCCACAAAGTAAGCAGCAAACTTAGTAACAGGATCTAATACAGTTTCTCTAAATGGACCATCTAATTGCTTAACGGTTTCTTCATCAAATTCTTTAACACACTGCAAATAGTATCCACCAATACTGGAATATAATGATTGACCTTGTTTGGATTCTTCATACAAATTAGATACAATCTCAGCAATATTAACCTGTGCCGCAGTAACTGCTCTCAATGAATCTAAGTATCCTTTTACAGATTTTTGCAAGTTTGACCCTGCAGTATTCAAGGTTTTATATCTTCTTTCTTCAACATCATAGTCCTTATCCATTACTTTATCCACATTCTTGACGGTAACTGACGCACCAGCTCTTGTAACTGCCTTCTTGAATCCTTCCCACGACATAACTTGTTATTTATCAATTGATCAAGTGTTACCGCTAATTTGGTACCAATTGGGTGATTTATAAGCACAGCCTTTGCAAGTCTTTCCGAAATTGAGAAACTACCTGGAGACCGAATTCAATGGTCGTGGAAAAGAGCACAAATTTCATCTTTACACTACTCTTTTTTTTTGTTCCTCTTTACACACACACTTTCCCGTTCCTTCCACATCAAGTCACCCAGCATTGAATAACAAACAACAAATATTCAATCTATAAAACTCAAATCGCTCTACCACACGGAATTGATCCATTACTTTAAACACATTTCTGCAAAAGCAAGATCAAACAAGAACAAAAAAAAAAGCAAAAAATGGAAGATATTTCTTTAGACCATGCTCCAGATTCCAATACTACTTCCGTCGTCCATCTGCCTAATCAACAGAATCCATATATTGGTAGTCTTCTGAAGCAAGAGAAAATTGATAGAATCATTGAATTGAAGTATAAGATCGATTTGTTAATCAACAATGTTAGAGATGCTAAATCTGTTTGTGACAAGTATGATAGTGAGATTCAATACTTTCAGGAATACATTGGTGGATTAATGAAAAGTGATGAAATTAAATAGTCACCCCGACCCCCCGACGGTCTCCAATTAGAATACCTACACCTCCCACAATTATAAACAACCAATAATCCCTCCGAAAGAAAAGAACAGAGAGAGAGAGGAAAAAAAATTTGAGTTTATCTCTCTTTTTTTATTTGGTTGCAAACTTAAAGATGTCAGCGCTAAATGAAAATGAAGAGGAAAATGATGGATTGAGACTTCGTCCTTATAAGTCTGATACTAATACGCTGGCATTACCATTATCTAGGATTGATTCAAATGTATTTGGAAATTCTCCAAATCCTATCCAAAGAACTCATACTATTCATAATTTTTATGAGGACAATCATAATAGATCAACTCCTAATCTAGAAATTAGAATTCCACATGAAATTAAAAACCAAATTAGAAATTTAGGAAGTTTTTCGAGTAATGAAGATGTATTTTATGAAGCGTCACCTGTTTTAGTCGATGCAGAAATACACTATGATGGTGCAAGATATTTTCCATCACTTTTGGAAGAGACTAATTACCCAACAATTGAAGTCCAATTTGAACCACATATGAATAAACCTTTAAAGAAGAATTGTGAATTAATTTTACCGGAAGTATCAAATTCAATGGTTGTTCCTCTTGTTGGTCCACTTTATCATGATATGTCTGCAGAAGAGAACAACGAGAAAGATTTAGATGCTTTGTTTAAAATCATGGAGTATGAAATCAAGTTAGATGACCAGATCATAGATCATGTTCCCTGGAAATCTAAAGTGGCATATTGGTTTAAAAGTGTATTTGGCTCTATTGATACACAAGAGAAGTATCCCTGGACACAATTTATCTCACGTTCAGAAACTTCTCCTGATCAATTTAAACGAAATGAAGTATATTTAGAAGAAGTATTTGAAAATATATATAGTTCCTACTAAATAGCCTTGATTATCTCGTTCAATGTATCTTTGGTTATTTCCTTGCAATCTCTATGGTTTCGTGCTACATATATTGAACATGCAGTCCACGATCCGACTGATGAACTAAATCGAGCACTCGGAAATATTCCACGGATTGAATTAATAAGTCTATTCTTAAACCCATAGATATTTGACATATTTCCGGTGATTATAATGTTACGTAATATTGGTTTTCTTGAATCAATGTCAGATTTCTTAACCATGGATTCAATTAAACCCATAAGCTCACTATTTGAGAAGACTAGTCGATTCAATACCTCATCTATAATATTCGAAGTTATTCCCTCATTCTGAATATAATTTTCCATCTCCTGGAATCCTTTACTGTAATCTAATTTCATTTGAATCATTCTCATGACAGTTTCAAAATGAACTCTAATACCACTGATCTTTGAATTAATACAACTTCCAATATCTCGAAGGTCTATTATTTTATTAATTTTAAGCTCGTTCCAATCAAAATTTAAAACCAATCCTTCCCTCTTATTACTTCCGATAACCGTGAGTAGAGGACCAGGAATATACGAAATTGATCTAACTTTCAATACTTCTAATAAATAATGGGATATATCATATTTGAATTTAGTCGAAAAATCATTATCCACGAGGTAAACTTTGCATGATTTCGGAACCAATTGAAGATGATCAATCCAAATCTTGTGTAAATATTTTTCAAGTAATGGGATTAATGTTGGTTGATCTATTGAAAATCGAATCCAGTTACCAAGAGACTCTCTGTACGTTCCAATTAACTTTCTATAGTCTGGATTATTTTCCATTAATGACCCAATTACGTCGTTTCTTTGTTGAATTGTCAATGCCAGATCGTCAACATTGAATTGAGGTGGAAATTCATTCTGGTTCAAGCTGTCGATAAAGTCAAACTGTATTGGCAATCGAATATGGGAACAAGTTTTTCCCGCGATTCCTGCTTCTATGTATCTAGACTGAATGTCTAGTATCACGATTGATATTTTGCTTTCATTACTAGCCATTTATTTATAATTATATAGAAGAAGAAACTAAAACGGAAAATGTATTATTATTTTTTTCCCCTACAAAAGATCGAAATCTTCCTCATCAATATCCATAAAGTCTTCCTCGGCTTGCTCTTCATTGACAACAATTTCAGGCTTCTTCTCATATTGCTTCTGGTACTGTTCTAACTGTTCAAGGTTCCAGACTGAAACACCTTCTTGGTCCTTTGGGTTGGCTGGTTGGGCCAAGCTACGCAAGAACCTCTTTGCTGTCGCCAACGCCATATCAGTAGACAAATTGGTATCAGAATCATTAAGTGCCTGTGCTATCCATTTAGGAAGTTGGTTTTTTTTCCTAGCGAATCTTCTATCTGCCAAAACCATAATACCGTAATCATCCTTACCTCTTAAAACTCTACCCAAACACTGTGCCGCATGTCTCATCGCATCGAAAGACAAGAAATCGTTCTCACGAATTTGATAGTGATCTCTTAAAAATTCCAATCTAGCTTTCAAAATCCTTGATTCTGTATATTGAAATGGAATACCAATCATCAATACCGTACGTCCATAATGATGGTCAAAATCTATACCTTCTGAAACTTTCCCACGAGCAACTGAAAGTAAAATGGCTCCTCTTCCATTTGAACATGCTTTTCGATATGTTTCCAAAGCCAAAGAAGTTTCTTGAGCATCAGGAGTTTCAACAAGGATCAACTTATACTTCCAAACCTCATCCAACACACCCATATTCTGCCACATGGAAATAATAGATTCCATGTAAAGATAAGACGGGAAGAAAACAACCATACCATCAGGGGTAATCTTTGCAAATTCAACTAACAAAGAACCGTAGTTACGAACAACAGAAGGATCATTACGAATTTCAAATCTTGATGAGATCGAGACTTGATCAGAACCTTTTGTCACAATCATAGGCAAAAAAGATCTTCTTGCTAATGTCATTGCATATGATTCTTGGATAACTGTTTGGAAATTCAACATTTTCGGATACATGTCCAATGGGGATATAGTTCCTGAAGTTATGATCACCGCATAAAACCGTTCAAAGACCGGCTTGATGGCTATGGAGGCATCAAGACATGTAAAATGTAAAATCGGATTTGGGACAGTGGATCCTTCAGTTTCAAAAGGTTCCAAAATCAATTGAAACCCAGTGTCATAGGTTGATATCAAAGTTGCAAAAGTTGCAATGTCCTTCAATGCATTAAAGTCTTCTATTTCTGATAATTCAAGCGTTCTTACTAACAAAGAAAGTCTTTCTGAACAGAAACGAAGTGGTTTCCTATCAATATATGTCAATTCTTTCAAATGTTGGAGAAAACTCGTCGGGGTTTCACTGATAACATGTAAGACCTTCATTCTAGTTTTCAAATACTCTATGAACCGTTTAAGGAAAGCAATGAAGTGTTCACCTTTTCTAATATTTCCGGGTATTGCCTCATCTAGTAAATCTTGTGGTAGTATAGGATTTGCCATAAACAATTCTTCATCACGGGCAACCTCTGCCTGTCGCAACCCCTCAACTAATTGTTCATATTCATTTTGTAATTTCTCGCTATCTTGCGATTTCATCTCTTCAATTGCTTCCGCTAGTTTGTTTGCCCCTCGGGTGGCCTTTTTTAATGTATCTTCAGTAAGGTCTATAGATAGCGATTCGATACAAACATTATCAATATTGTGAGCCTCATCAAAGATAATTATACTGTCTTTAGATAATTCCTTGGAAACTCGCTCAGCAATTTTTGGATCTAATAAATAATGATATGAATAGATAATGATATTGCAAAAAGGAATCATTCTTCTAACCGTAAAATATGGGCAAGTTCCTTCCTGCTTGCAATATTTCAAAAGCCCGTCAAATGAATAAACTCCTGGCGGGACTAACTCATGTTGATCAAGCTCATTCAATTTTTCATGATATGAACATAATGAAAACGCCTCAGGGTTATTAAGTTGATCATTTTCTGTAACTACTCCCTTTTCGATTTTATCTTTCAATTGTCCATTAGTAACTCGTCTACACTTTTCATCAACCACATTACCTTTCCTCTCCTGAGATATTGTAGGATGTAAACATAAATTCTTTCTACTAGTTAAACCCAAACCTCTAAAGTCTTCAACGTAACCCAATTCCTTTGCCCTGAATTCCATTAACTTATGTAATTCAATCAACGCCTTTTCAATTTCTGACATGGTACGAGAACAATACACAATCTTCCTTTGCTCTGGATAATGCATCTGGTATGCTACTGTCAAGGATAACAATGATACCGTTTTCCCGGTTCCTGAAGGCATCTCTAGAATACAGTTTCCTCCTACATCAAGTGTCTTTTTGATATCGCACATGTAAGCGTATTGTTCAGGGTATATCCTTGGATAAGGAAATAGAACGGGAAGATCATCGATAAAGAACTTCATTCTCTTCTAGATGTATTTAGTTTGGAGGAAAATGGTTGGATGAGGATGTATAAATATGTAAGAGAATCTTCGTAATCTTAGATGAAAAAAAAATTCATACACTTAAATTTTGCTAACAATCTAAACATAAAAACCTTCTGATTCTCTCTAATAAATATTTTTACATTAATTACTAAACTTATCAAGAACTAATTGTTCTAATTTTGGATAAATGATGTCTGAGGTGTCACCACTAACTTTATACAAAATGCTCTTTTTGGCGTAGAATTCCTTCAAGGGCTCAAGAGTTTCATTATATTGATCCAAACGTTTCTGAAATACTTCCGCGGTATCGTCTTGTCTTTTGGTTAAAGGCTCACCAGTTATGTCGTCTGTATATGGTACTTTTGGAGGATTATAATCAAGATTATATACTCTTCCACTAGGTGCATGAATCCATCTGCTCTCAATTCTCTCTAAAATTACTCTTTGGTCAACATCCAATTCAACAACAAGGTTCAAATTGGCATTCTGAAGACCCAAAGCTTCATCCAACTTGATTGCCTGGTTGTATGTTCTTGGAAAACCATCCAATAACCAACTTGCATCAGGTCTAAGCCAGCTCAGTGCCAGCAAGTGGTTGGTAATAAGTGAAACCATAGTTGTGTCTGGAACCAATGAACCACGCAGGATGCAAGCTGACGCTTCTTGTCCGATTTTAGTTCCTTTCGCAATCTGACTTCTTAATACATCTCCGGAAGATAAGGATTCGAGCTGAGTAAATCTCTTCAACAATCTCGCAGTTTGAGTTCCCTTCCCTGATCCTGGTGCTCCGAGAAGCAATATACGCAATGGTTTTAAAACGCTCATGGAGGTGTGTAGTACTTAACTTTCGATATTCAAAAGAACAATAAAAATTCTTGTTAGCGGGGTCCAACCAAGATCAATTGAATTGAAAAAAGAAAAAAAAAACGAATTCTCGACGCACAAGGTCGCAAGAATACACCACCAATTAAATTATGCAAAGCGGAAATTTCCAAATGCAAATGTCCATATAAGTAAATAGAATTAAGGAACGAATTAAAGCTAAAGAATTGATAGTACTTAATATGGACCGTAATTCAATACCGTTCGATAGACAACCTTCTACAATTGTTATTTGGCAACTCTTAATCTCTATATCGACAAATTTCCACTTACAGAGAATTAATTTATACATTAAGACTACTTTACATCTAACAATACATCGCATTTTCCTATTCTTCATCTTCGTTATCAGAATCAATTATTCTTCTTCTCTTTCTGACTTTTGATTCATCTTCTTCTGCTTCTTCGGAAACTTCTCTATATCTAGCAGCTCCTGCCTCCTTAACTTGTTTCAATCTTTCTGCCCCCTTTTCAAATTCCTCTTCTTCCTCTTCTTCATCACTGTAACCACCTTCTTCTTCTTCATCATCATTGGCTACAAAATCATCTTCCTCATCGTACTCATCTTCCCCGTAAGTTCTCGCATATCTCTCATAGGATGACTCGTTTCTAACACCCGGCAGGTTGCTTCTCTCTAACCTTTCTTCTTGTAATCTTCTTCTGGATTCTAATTGTCGCTTCATCTTCATGGTCTTACGTTCATTTTCATCAGCTAACCTCTGCTTTTTCATTGGATCATCTTCAGTAATAGTACTCAAAATCTTATCCTTCCTTTGTATATTTTTAACTGCCTGAGTTAAATGTCTGTGCGTAGAAGTAAGAGTTGATGCTGGTAACAAGTTAATTGTCTTGGTAATTCTTGAATCGTTCTGTAAGATTTCTAAAGAATCATGTGCTCTAACCAAGTAGTTATCCAGAATTGGTAATTGTTTAACATCAAATAACTCTTGTCCAATCTTTACGGATAATGAACCGTCATTCCACTTAATAAAATGAGCATTGGATTGCTTAATGATTTCATCATTCCCACTATTAGTGTATCTCCATCTAATTGTATTTTGGTTCAACAATTTCTCAGCAACCAACTCATTGTGAATCTGCTTTTCTGTCAAATCAGTTTGTTGAGACCTCAACTTAGCATTGGCGTTAATCTTATCTTTGAATTCATTTGGATCAAAAGGGTGGGCTTCAATGTTCAAAAATATTGGCATTTTTAACATGTATGTATCTTGTTCTGGAACTTGGGACACCGAATGACGTGGCAATGATATATCTGCTACTTGTTTGTTGGTTTCACCATACTCTTCTTCTTCCTCTTCCTCCTCTTCTTCCTCTTCTTCCTCTTCTTGTTCGTTATCATTTTCATCTTCCTGTTCTGAGTCCTTAACTACTCGTTTGTTAATACGAGGTTGAACATCATCATCTTCTTCGTCATCGCCAAACAAGTCATCAATCTCGTTGTGTAATTCTTCTTGGTCAACACGTTCTTCGTCTGACATTATACTCTATACTGGAACTTCTAACCAAATGACAAGATTATATTGAAAGCTCTCATTGTATCTTTCAATGTAATTTTTCATCCAACTAGAAGAGATTTTTTTGAAAAGGTACACGCCCGAGAGGGTAGTTGGGTATATTAATTTGAAAATACAATAAAATTACTATATCGATCATATAAACTTTTAGAAGAAGGGAACTACAAAATTCAATATTAGAACTAGGATTAATAGAAAAGGGTATACACTAAATATTAAAATACATCAATTATATAAAACATCATCTTGAAACAACATTATTCTCGAAGCAAATAGTTACATTACAAAAACAGTTTCAGTCTAGCAAACTCCACCATTCTCTATGCTCCTGATCCTGAAGCCGCTGGAGTAGATATCACAATGGGAGGTGGAGGTGTTGGCACTGTAGGAGTTTCAGTGTTCAAGTGTATCTGTTGGAAGTGGAGTTCATCAAAGTCAGACCCAATATCGTTATCATCCTCTGAAACATCGAAATCTTCCTCTGAATCAAACGGAATGGACCCTGTTACATTATGTTGGAATCCTGAAACCGGATATGTATGGTCATTGGGTTCGGGATACATGCCCAGATCAATCTTTGTATTGTCCGAATGTTTTGATTCATGCTCTAAAGCACCCGATGAAGTAGTTGATACCGGTTGTTGTTGCTTATCTTCTTTTCCGTTTGCATCTCCCTCGTGAGTTTCCTCTGTGGGACTTCCGGTAGAAGGAGAAAAGGTAGGTTTCACTTTCTGTTTTGGTAATAATTTATATGCATATTGAATCAAAAATTCGACAACTAATTGCGACAAAGCATATTCCACTGGATCTAAATCGTGATTAGGGTGGGACAAAATGGAAGGTTGAAAAATTGCAGCCAAATTTCGCGAACTCATTAAGTTTTCTTCGGAGTGGTTTTGAACCATTGCAAGTAAGTCCAAAATGTAAAAGAGCAATTGTCTGGACGTGAGCGGCAATTCATACACCAACTCTTTGTATTCATCTATTGCAGAATATACATCTCGGGCTAGTTTTTTATAATTTTTCGACCTCTTGGGTTTCTTATCTTCATCTCCTTCGCCGTCGGATTTCTGTTGCTCTTGTTCCTGCGCCTGCTCCGTTTGTTTCTCTTCCTGCTCTTGCTCTTCTTTCTGCTTCTGCTGTTGCTGCTGCGTTAAATCAGAAGTAGACACATTATTCGAAGAGCAAACCGAAGCATCCTTCCTCGTATGTTCCTCCTTATCTTCACCACTATTTAATCGACCAATATTCGCTTCGGTTAGTAGCTGCGAAGAGTCCAACAATTCTTTTGAGCCTTCTATATTTATAGAGGAGATAGATTGTAGTGCCTTGGCGGGGTTTTCAGCCTTGAATCTCATATAGTTTAAGATCCTTGGTCTTGATCTTAAGGGTTCCCTAAAAGTTTCATACATTTCTAAAGGAATTAGTGGTTCAGGTAAAGCATTCAAATACCTTCGTAATATTGAAGCGGCATCATGAACCGTGTAACCTTCCCAATTCAATTTTTTCCCGTAACTTGGCGGTGTGTTGAAAATAGCTTGTAATTCTTTTAGACGTTTAGACGAGCCTCCAACACGGAAGATTCCTTCCACAGTAAGTCCATTTTTCTTTAAAAATACCCCACATTTGGCAACAACTATAGGTATATGGCCATATAGCGACAGTTGTTGATCACTTCCTTCTGATTCATCTATAATGGATATTTTCACAGAAGCTTCTTCAAGTGCTTGCTTTAGTGGTACACCAAAATACTTGGAATTATCGTCAACAAGTGAATTATGCTGTAAAAATGAATCTCGATGTTGACGTAAACTACTTTCTGATTGATTCAAAGAATTGGATCTAACTCTATTAATATTATTGGAAGAACGGGACTTATGGTTCAATAAGGGTCGAAGAAAGTCCGTTGCCGAATTTGTTATTGGGGACGTAGCATAGATTGGTATATTAGATTGCTGTGAGTGCAGTCCTTGAATTGGATGTGCCTGGTGTTGTTCGGTGAGGTGTGATTGTGGTTGTTCCGATGAACTTATACGAAGAGCTTGTGCATGTTGTTGTTGTTGTGACGAAAGCTGTTGGGGCTGGCTATTAGTTTGTTGAAACGTTAAGCTTTTAGTTGGCGATCTTGATATTGATTCATCATCACTAATTTCATTAAGTGAATCATTTGACAAAAGATGACCTCGCTTTAAACTTTTTGCCCACCCAAATATAGAACTTCGATTGTTGGGCGACGACGAATGACTCATGACTTTATTTTATGCGAAGGAACAAATACTATTACAGTAATGATATACCGCTCAATATTAATATGTATCTGCTAATGTATTTGACAAGATAAATCAGTTACCTAATATGTGTGGAGAAGCAGTACTGAGATAGGCTAGTGGAATCTATTATTACTTCCGTTATGCCAAAGCAATAGACGTATATGGCAAGTTTATGTTGTTCAATAGATGCAAGCTGTTTCTCCTTGATTTATTTGATAATCAGTGTGTTGGTATTTTGTTGATAACGATAGTAGTGGATGAGTTTTATATATATCAAA
>LQMZ01002505.1:12286-37226 GCA_001655765.1 Hemisphaericaspora gorwae
TAAAAATTCATTATAACAGATGAGACAATATCTGTGTTTACGAACTCGGATCTTTAATAACTAAACAATAAGTTGCGTAGTTGTATAAGTTCTCGTCGATAAGATTATGACTTGAACTCGTGACTGTGTATTCGATTAATTATATAACCTAATACTAACGATTGAAGATTAGTTAAAAGTGAAGAACTAATGAATTCCTGTTAACTCAAACCTAAGAGGATCCTGGCGTATTTATATTAATCTCAGGCCAACCAATTCATATTGGACAACTATGAAATCCTCTCGCATGATCACATACATATAATGTATGGAGTTCTGCCTCTGGTCAGGCGAACAAATCTATGTTGTATTTCCAACTTTATCGTAAGATTGATGTGAACTAATAATGTTCCTATGTGACAATTCAGAAGTTTCCCATACATTGCCTTTTAGCTTTTGCAACATGTCACGTCTGACTGTTGATGACCTTCCGGATAAACATTTCTTTTTGTACATAGTAAGTTATCCTTAAGTATGGTCGGCTAGTGTTTTCACGGAAACAACTTCTTATCCGAAATGCATGACCCGTGCATGCCTTAACCTTACATATATTTCAAAGGTAAACAATTCCCACACAACTCGCAAGTTGTGTTACATTTAATGATGCTTGCTCTTCGGCAGCCCCCTGAATTAACTTCTATAAGTTTCTCAAATGCTCAACTTAACACCATGATATTTCTTCGAAATACCAACCTATATCCGTTACATTCATTCGAAATTGGAGGGTTGGCCGAGTGGTCTAAGGCGGTAGACTTAAGATCTACTGGACTGTGTCCGCGCGAGTTCGAACCTCGCATCCTTCATTATTTTTTATTGACTGCACATACAATGGTTCATTTGAAGTGTTTTTTTTAAAATTCCCTTATAACTGATAATATATGTATAATATTTAGTCATATAGTCAAAAAACATTCAAAATTATATAACAATTGCGTACTCCCAACTTTTACTCTAACGAGTAAAAACTGTGTATTGAAAAAAAACAAGTATAAAATCATCATGAAGTGGAGTGCATTTTAGTTTGATTGGGGTTTTTTGTTACTCGTGGCAAACAAGAGCGAGAGATCCATTCATTATGATGTGCAAAAAAAAATTCAATTCATTTTGAATGTGTCGCAAATATTGTCGCTACATGTGTCGTAAAATTAGTCTACTAATAGCGCTACCAAAACAATTATAGCAATCAACGCGGACGCGTACTTTTTTTTCATTTCACGTCAACTTCATATTGGACTTCCTTGATATTTTATCCTCCTACAAATTACATATTAAACCCCAGGGAAGCATGTCTAGTACTAGACCAGATCTCAAATTCACAGACACTCTGGATGAGCGTCTGTATTTCCGGAAGTATAATCAACTCCCACCTAAAGATGGTAACACCATTCGATTCATTGATCACAACAAGGATTATTTCACTGCTTTGGATTCAGATGCTGATTTAATTGCTGATAACATTTATAGAACTCAATCCGTGATCAAATATAACAATAAGAACAAATATGTCACTATTTCTTCTCCAGTTTTCACCAATGATGTTTTAAGGTTTTGTTTAATTGATAAACATTTAAAAGTTGAAATTTACAATAGCAAAAGTTTCCAATTAGTATCAAATGCAACTGCAGGTAATTTAGATCATATTTCCCAAGAATATGGTATTAACTTTGAATTTCAAGATTATTCAAATTCAATAATTGCAGCTTTGAAGTTCCAACAATCAGGTAGTAGTAAAAGATTGGGAGTTTGTTTGATTGATATTCTGAATTCAACGATTCAAGTGTCAGAATTTGATGATAATGAATTATATTCTAATTTAGAGAGTTTATTATTACAGTTGGGGGTCAAGGAAGTTATATTGCCATCTAATTATAACCCCCAGGATGAGAATGCTGATATGATCAAGTTGTTTCAAGTTTTAGATAGAATTGGGAATATCGTTATTAGTTCAGTTAAGTCCTCGCTTTTCAATCATAAAGATATCGAACAGGATTTATCCAAAATAATCAACCATGACGATATTGAACAAGAAGGAGAAGTGAATGTTTCGTTAGTGTTGGCTTCAAAGGGAATAAGCGTAAACGAATTCCCTATTTCATTATCTTGTTGTAATGCTTTAATTGGTTATTTGGACTTGTTAGGAGAAACCGCCGATAAATCCTTTACTATTGATCAATATAATTTAACTTCGTTTATGAAATTAGATTCTTCCACGATGAAGGCATTGAATATTTTCCCACAAGCTCCAAGTGGTCCTTCGGGATTCAATAAACTGAAAGCAGTTAGTTCCATCTTTGAATTATTGAATGATTGTAAGACAAGTGCTGGATCTAGATTATTATCCCAATGGCTCAAACAGCCGTTGACCAACTTGAGTTTAATCGAGGAGCGTCAAGCTTTGGTGAACCTTTTAATTGATAACACAACTTTGAGGGTCTTTGCATCTCTGGAGTTTTTATCAAGAGTTCCAGATATAAAAAGATTAGTTAAGAAAGTAGCTACGAACATCAACAGAACAACCGGTAATGAAAATAAGAAGTTGGAGGATGTAGTAGCTTTATATCAAATTGTATTGACTTTACCTAACGTTGTTGAAACTTTATCTACTACTATTGACGAATTGAAATTAGAAGCAAAGGATGACCTCGTTAAACACATTGAAAAATATTGGTTGTCTCCAATTCAAAAGAGTTATGATGCATTACGTAAATATCAAGAATTGGTGGAAACTACAATCGATCTTTCTCCATTAGAATCTACATCGGCACATGATGTATTACATAGTGATTATAATATTAGACCAGAGTTTGATGAATCATTAGTTGAGATTAATGACAGGATACAAACCAGTTCTGCTCAGATTAAGCAATTACACATTGACGTTGCCGATGATTTAAAGATGGAATTAGATAAGAAATTGAAATTGGAAAATCATGTTCAACATGGTTGGTGTTTCCGAGTAACTAGAAATGATTCAGTTGTTTTAAGAAATAAAGGTAAGAAATATAATGAACTTCAAACTGTAAAAGCTGGGGTATATTTTACATGCAAAGAATTGTCGCAGGTATCCCAAACATATATGGATGCATTTAGTGAATATAATAGGAAACAAAGGGAATTGATTAAGGAAGTATTGGCAATTACATTGACATATCAACTGGTTTTCCTTTCTTTAAGCTTAAGTCTTGCTCATTTAGATGTTTTAACTGCTTTTGCCAATGTTGCCATTCTTGCCCCCACTTCATTTGTTAAACCCAAGTTATGTCCATTGGCTGAATCAGTTGAAAGTAAAGAGTTTACCGAGAGAAAGATTAAATTGGAAGATGCAAGACATCCAGTATTGGAAGTCCAAGATGATATCAATTTTATCGCTAATGATGTATATTTATCCAATTCACCAGACTCAAAGGGTAAATCATTTGTCATTATTACCGGTCCAAACATGGGTGGTAAATCGACATATATAAGACAGATTGGTGTCATTGCATTAATGTCTCAAGTAGGTTCATTTATCCCCGTGAGTGAAGATAATTTTGTTCCTGAAATCCCAATATTCGATGCCATATTATCAAGAGTAGGTGCTGGGGACTCTCAATTAAAGGGATTGTCCACCTTCATGATTGAAATGTTGGAAACTGCCTCGATTTTGGCTACTGCCACTCATAATTCATTGATCATCATCGATGAGTTGGGAAGAGGGACTTCGACTTATGATGGGTTTGGTTTGGCTTGGTCTATCCTGGAACATCTAATTACTACCAAGAGATGTTTTGCCTTGTTTGCTACTCATTTCCATGAATTAAATCAATTATCAGAAAAATATCCTGACAAGGTGGATAATTTACATGTTGTTGCACATTTAGAGAAAGGTTCTCAAGAGAAGGAAGATGACATTACCTTGATGTATAAGGTGGAGCCAGGTATTTCTGATAAATCATTTGGTATTCATGTTGCTGAATTGGTTAAGTTCCCCAATAAGATTATCAACATGGCCAAACGAAAGGCATCTGAATTACAAGAAGAGAAACAAGAAGATCCTGATATTTATATTCAATCCAAACGTACTAAATGCACTTCGGAGGAAATTGGTGTTGGTGTTGAGAAATTAAAGGTGATATTAAAGAAATGGAAAGATGAATGTTATGATGGATCCAAATGTAAATTCGATAGTGAAACAACAGTTGCTAAATTAAGAGAAATTTTACAAAATGAACTGGATACAATCAAATCTGATAAATTAATCTCAGAGATAACTAGTTTATTGTAAACTACGATAATAAAACATGAAACTGTATCTATATGTCCTTTTTCTCTCTAGGGGGGTAATATTTTGCATCTTCTTCAGCTAACTTTTTAATTGCTCTATATCTTTTTAAACCGGGTTGATCAATACATGAAACAATAGGAAGCCCACATTTCCATTTAAATTCGAAGAATTTCTCAGTACCAGTTAAGAAACATCGTAAATATTCTTCATATACTAAAGAACAATACACCCCAGTACCGGTAAAGATGTGCCACCATCCATGTCCTTCCAAGACAAACCCATATGGCATACCCCATCTTCTTCTCGCTATTCTGATTTCACTACAAAAGTGAATATCCAAATTCCATAAGAAATATCCCAATAAAAAAAGCCCGATTCCAAAAATCAGGGTTCTTTTCAATTGCTTGGCAGCAACTTTATCATGAACATGTTTCTTCCTTAAACCAATTGATCTAATGACAATAAGAATATTCAAAACTGCATATCCTACTTGATGAATTGTTGGGTCTCTTAAATATAAATAGATTGCAGTTAATACATTTGCTGCCATGAATATTCCAAGTCCAATCAATATTGATTCTTTCTTAGTTTTGAATTCACTGAAAACCGACCAGAATGGTATGCAAGTCGCATAAATCATCGGTAACTCATCCAAAAGTTGGAAATGATATTTCAAAGTCATATGAAACATCCACGATCCAATACCTACCAATAAGAATCCCATTGCTGAGAGAATAAATCTTGGTTCTAATTTGTTCTTATAAGCATGATAAATGGCAAACAGGGCCAACATAATGAAAACTGAATTTGTCGTGGTATTTAAAGCTTCAGCAATGTATTCGGAAACAACATAATTTTCTTCACACCAATCAATTGTCGAAGTTGGTATGCCCCAGAACCCATTTTCCTGTTCTGGTGGATAAGGAATGGCAAATGGAAACATTTATATCTTTCTCCTTGGACAGGGTAATAAACAACTAAAATCTACAACACCTAAAAACAATTCAAAGCTATTGTTAGTACAAAGAAAAACGTAGATCAAGAAAATCACCTTTGAAGTAATTTTTTTTAATTTCTTACTTTCTCGTATCCCCCTTAAACAACGTTTGCTCTGTTTTATATTTGTGTCATTACAATTCTTAAATATTATTTTTCAACCGAATTTCTTATCGGCATATTCGGCAATTAAAAAAAAAGTTTATACCGCCGATCATTTTCCTAATTAGGAAATCTAATGATGTTGCAAAATCATTCAAAAAGCATATACTAAATAGAATCTTATACCTGTACGATCGTATGATAATTCACCAAATAACTATAAAGTTAAAGTTCTAACAAGTGTTAGTTGTGGATTGATTTAAAGTCTATATCAACGGGGAGTGTGGGTTATGCTTTGACTGTTGCAACCTTAATCCAAATGGTTCGATCAATGACAACTTGATTGACATAGTTTTAATAGGGGATCAAATCTGTCATCAAACAGCCATAATAAATTTAGTACTTTAAACCGAATACTAAACCACATGCGAAGTTTTGTTGCAAAAGTTTAACCTGCTCCGTGGTATACGTTGCTGATTGAGCCAAGGAACAACCAGAAAAACCGAACCTTGGTAACAGGATACCATAGATTACGAGGGATCTAAAGAGTCTCTAAGACATAACCATATCAAATCATCGAGAGTCATTGTAAATTCCAGAAGTCATGGTCCACATCCATTGTTAAATGAACATCCAACCATTATGGGATCAGATAGAGTCACTACAAATCGATTAAAAAAATAAATATATTCAGTGTACATGTAAGTAGGACACTAAGCCCAAGAAATCAATTGATTGTAAAAATCTATACGTTTATCATGACGGAGATTACGAATAACTTCCACCCCTACATCGTCAACCATTGCAGGATGGCCACAACACACAAAGGAAACACTCTCATTTGCCATTTTTATTTCCTTCCGAACCAATCGCCTAATATTTGGTCTTCCCTCCACAAACCGAACATGGGAAAATCTAGATTCAATTGTTTCTATAATTTCATCCAATGACGGTAGTGAAATATGCGACGGTTTGAAGAGAAAGCAAAACTCAGATTCACTGTCATTGGTAGCCATTGTAGGGTAATCACTTTCTTCTTCCAGTTTATGAGGAAATACCCGATTTGATAGTCCATCTAAATAAATGTCATTATTTGGATTAGTCACATAAATGGTTATGTCAATATTGTAATTTCCCATTTGCTTTAACTCTTCATAAAACCAATGCAAAGATCTATACTCTCTAATAATCCAGACTAATCTTAAAGATTTCCATCGGCGATTCTTCATCGCGGCATGCAAAACTTCGGCGTACATACCTGGAATTCCAACACCACCTCCAATAAAGACAGCTCGATCAGAGTTGTCAGCAGGACAAGGTTCACCATATGGACCTTCAACTCCGACTCTAATGAAATCTCTATGACCAGGACGCCTAAGCAAATGTTGCTGCATCCCTCTGGTCATCCCGGACATTACCTTACAATAAATCACTATAAATTCGTCGCTATGGGGATGTGAAGTAAATGTAAAAGGATGAGATTGCCAAAAATAGGTTGGAGTTAAGAAATGTACAAATAAATGACCACCAGGAACAGCAATCCAATTTTTTGGTTTGGGAATGGTAACTCTTATAACTTCGTTGGATAGCAATGTTACATCAGCATAAGGAAATCCAAAAGAAACCAATCTTAATATTCTTAATATTCTGTCCAAGCCCCAAATAGCGATGGATGCCCAAATATACCATACATATCCCAAATCTACGACATGCCTCCAAGCACCAACCATAAAGATGACCACCATCAAAATGTGAATTACCAAGAACAACTCGTATTTTCTTCTTCTGAAATATAACATTGCCTGTACCATGATGATAGCACACACCACAGTTCCAACTGTACCCCAGATCATAAAATTCTTTGCCATTACCATTGAATAGTCTTCTCCCAATGCAATGCTAAAGCAAACAGCATGAATCACAACAAAAATAAATATCATCCGGCAAATATATCTATGGAAAAGCATGAACACTGAATAGTTCCATCTGGTTAGCCATTGTAGGATATTATTACGACCAGCGAATAATATACCCAAAGGCAACATCATCGTGGATATAATACCTCCTCTATTTGCTACGTATCTTAGTGCCGCATTATGATTGGTAAAGATCAAAATGCTTCCTTGGGAGTAATTTAAATCCATTGTGAAGACAGCAATCACAACTGCAACATACCCAGTAAGAATAATAGTTTCTAATCTTGAGGGTAAATAGAATTCAAAGTAATGAAAAAATCGACCATTTTGCATTCTCTTTCGACCAAACAATGCTGGTAGTGAAACATATTTTCTCCAGCATCTAGAGATTGGTCCATTGAAGTAAATCATTAATCGGGGGGATGTGAACTGACACCAGTTAGATATTGCACCAAGTAAGAGCACCAAACCCCAGTAGCCTAATATACCAATTCCGTATAGCAAGGTATTGTCCCAATTTACCAAAAATTGATTCATGGAATGTTCTAATTCCCAAGCATACACTTCATAAGCTGTCATATTTGTGATTGGATGATCTTTGAAAAGGGCCTGTAGTGAACTGTGGTTATATCTCTGATACGAATCAATGATTTTCTCCATACTATGAGTTGAGTTTCCAAATGTATGGCAGTAGTATATAAAGAATTGTACCGCCTCGGTGCTATTGGGCTGATATGGGGCATAGCAACCAACGAATGTAGTAATGGCATCTAAATTAGAACAAATACAACCAAATCCATCCTTTTCACAGTTTGTAACGGTTTCATGAACTTTCATTTTACAAGCAAACATAGATCTTGCATCTGAAAGCTGGGTATAAGCCGCTCGTTGAGCATATACCAAGCGAGCGAGTGTGGCTAAGAGTAATAAGCAAGTAGCGGGTCGCTTCATGGTTGAGAATTCATTGTACAGAAGTGAAATAGTATAATTATTTATGCAAGGTGGATGGCGAAGGTTTTATAAGGTTGCAACTCTGTTTTTATTTTTTTTCTTTATTTACGATTGGATATATATAGTCTCAAACGTTTATTCTCAAGTTCTAATTGCTATTTATAGCCCATATTCTCTATTTATAGTCTTATGTATTTATAGATTGTAGGTTGAATTTACATGAAGGGGACGTGCTTCCTGAAAGAGGTATTTACACTAATTAAGAGGTGCCTACCCCTAAATGTGTGATTTTACACATTTTCAGCATTAATTTCAATTAGTAACATTTAAACACATTTGATAAGAATTATTAGCTGTTTTACATATTGCTTATTGTATTTTTTATGCAAGTAAAAGAGCGTAAATCTAAAAATATGGCTTCCCAAGTTTAGTTTAGTTTACCCGTATTTCAAAACTTAAATATATAAGATTTCATTGAAAAAGAAAGCAAAAGCAAAAGCATTGTATTCCATTTTATTGTAGTCTATTTAAGAGCAAGGGTATCAACATAAGAAATTTGTACTTTAAAATTTGATATCAATAGTTTCATCTAATGTTTTCTTTTCATTTTAGATATAAACAGTAAACAGAGTTAGTTCTTGTTACCCCAAGAGGGTTTTTACACAGTTTATTTCTATTTCTATAAATAGACACGAAAATGACAAGTTTACGTTACCACTTTCCTACGACAAGAGCATTACGTAAACGTATGAACCACATCCTAACATGTTACTGGAAAACACAACACTACCTCCCGTTCCAACCATAAACATGTAAACAAAACATACAATTATCAACACAGTAAATTTACTGTCTATAAATAGCGGTATAAAGGGGGAAAAACATGGTTGATCGTATAGCCCGGCCTGCTTTGCAGTCATTTAATTTTTTGGTATTTAATAATTTGCCGTAAATTTTAGGGTGCGAAAAATTGGTGGCTGAGACAAAGATCATCTTTTTTTATTGAAGGTCTGAGCCACCAGATTATCTTTACAATAATCTAGCCCCTTTAAAGCCAAGATCTAGCCCCTTTAAAGCCTCATCCTTAGCCTCATCCTTATTTCTTGAAGCATCTAGAAATTCATCGATTTGCTAGAGATTATGGAAGCACGTTTCCTAGTGAGGAAACCCTCTCCTGTAAAACTTGAATAGCGTATTACATTGATTTATTTAAAAGACTACTCTAACTATCAAGGTACCATTCTAACCAGCATTCATCATTCATTGGTCTCAGAGTATAAGAGTCATACATTGTCATCTTTTCTATGTCAGTGGTATTGTCCCCAGCATTTTGAGATCCCAATTTAATCGTACTTGAAGGATCTTGATCGATTTCACACCAATTAGAATCAATTTTAGAATCAAAATGCCAATATAGGTTTGCAATTGCCAATTTCATTTCAATTTGCGCCAAGTTCATCCCAAGACACATTCTTATCCCCTTTCCAAATGGCATCATAAACTTTTGTTGATGTTTAATCCTGAGCTTGTAGTTAGATTCTGATTCAGTTTCATCATAAGGTAGCCATCTCTCCGGGATAAATAGTTCAGGATTAGGAAATACTTGGGGCAGACGATGTAATGCATAAGGAAGACACGAGATCACTGTTCCTACTGGAATAACTACTGATTTTGCTTGATCACCCATATCTATCAAATACGGCTTGTCTACCCTTCTAGGTTCCGCACCTGGTATTGATGTATGAACTCGGGAATTTTCAACAAGGAGAGCATCCAAATATGGTAATCTGTCCACCATTTCCAAATCATCGATGATATCATTAGGGGACAGAGGTTTCCCGAACGCTTGAACTAGTTCTTGTTTCAAACGATGTTTCTTGATATGATTTATAGGACGAGATAATTCATAACATAAATATGATAGTTGAATTGCGGTAGTTTCATGTCCAGCAAATATATTGTCAGTGAGGAATGAATAAGCGTATTCTCCCTTGATACCCTTTTTCTTTAAGGCTTCTAATGTAGTTGGATTCTTACCATTCATGACAATATTCTTTTCTGCTTTCCCATACATGGTTAATTCAAATTGGAGTATATCTCGTGCCGCTTTTAAGATCGGTTTATTTGCGGCCCAATTCCAAAATGCCGGCATTAAGGTGGTCCAGAATCCCATACTTGCTACCAACCTATGACTTACTACGATATGTCTTTCATCGGGGTTCTGTAGTAGATCAGTTCCGTTTTTGAAACCCAACTCGAATTTAGATACAACATCCATGGCTAATGATCCAAATAGTGTATATACATCAATACCCAAATTCTTAACCTTTTTTGATTTGTTGAACCAGCCGGGTTCAACTTGACCCTTCCCATGGGGGTTCATTTTCGAATCAGAATTGAAGAAATCAGGTTGACTAGCGTCGACTGAACTCTTTTGGATTGAATTAATTAAATCTCTAGTGGCATTAATTAATATGAATCTAGTATTATTTTGTTTCGAAATGATTGAAGATTTACTATATAATCCCATAATCAATTTCTTATAGGTTAAATGTCGATTATTTTCTAAACTAGCAAAGATATTATCTTTAAATCCATGATTTCTAAAATTTTCATAAAATCTTGATTTGGGGAAATTCTTTACATAAATATCACTAACGAATTTTGCATCATCATTTACACTTATTTCATTTGGTGATAATATAACTACTTTACCATATTTCAAATGTAATTGATAGACCCGCTGTATCCAAGTTCCATTTCTTTGACTATTAAGTGCTGGAATGTAACTTATTCTATGGAGATAAGGACCAGGGATTTTGCGAAGTGGAGAAATAAAGAATGGATTAATTAAATAGTAGTAAATTATAAGACATCCCAATAATATACTTTGTGATTGGAAAGGATAAGTTTGGAAATAGAAGCAACACCAATTAAGCAACTGAGTCAACATGAGGTGAGATAATCTAGTTAAAAGAGAGAGCGTGAGGTTTAAGAAGATGGAAAATCGTTATCTAATCACCGTTTTATTCGCAAACAAAATGCGCAATTCATCTATAGGATGAATCGTCGCTTTCTTATTTAGGCAAGTAAATTCCGCTAGTTGATTGTCCCCTTCAACCAAGAATACCCCGTTGATCAATATGGCTAGTGACAGGTGCCCGATCAATGCAACATGGTGATTATTCAACGTTGCTTAGTAGATGTTACAAATAGAAGTGCTAGTCTATTACATGTTTGATATGACAAGAATTTGTAAGTTTTCTTTCCAATTAGTAGATTGTCTTTTCTCTCATTGTGGTTGATAATATAGAGGTGAAATGTTTCCAGATCAACCTTGATAGGGTATTAGTCTGATGATAAACGGACAACTTGTTTGCCATTACTTCTAAAAGGTTTATCCATTTCAACAATTAGGTGGAAACAAGACATCCATCCTTCGTATGCTCCTATAGTGCCACCGCTTTATGCTTTGAAGATAAGAATGACAAAGTATGAAGTACATTTAAAAGTGATGCAGATTTGATAAGTTGTTTACGACCTGTTGGGGTTTCATGCTAAATGTTTGCTGAAATACACAGAAAAACATAAACCATGAACCTATATTGAACCTGTATCCGTTTTAGAAATTCCTCGTACTCGTTGGCGTAAGTAATGTTCATGTGTTTCTCATTACAATATGCAGTTCGACCATTGGTCATTATAAGCGGTTATGACAACTGGTACTATCGGGAAACTCAGTCCATCGGGATAGGGAACCCTATTGGAACTATATCGAGGGGAGGGTGCGACGAGAATCAATATTTTTTCCTGTCTTGTAACAATGGCCAGGCGCTAACTCGATCCCCCCTGTGTGAAGGAGAACAATAAATGCCAACTTATTTCCTTCGAAGATTTGATAGTTTTCTCCACTTCGCAGTTTTCTGAATGTAGATTAGTATGTGATAGCTACCCGAGTGATTTATGGATATTCCGTGATCGGAGAACATTAACGAACACTGTGGTCAAATGGGCATGAAGTGTGTATTCGCTTTGGAAAACAGACCTGGGAATAGTCAACCATAGTACAGTTGGAAAAGTTGCTAAAAACTATATCAGTTGAAATTTTGCAACATGTGACAGTGTATAAATTTGTTACTGTTGTAACTATTCCCATATGCAAATTATGGTTTTTCGTATAAAATTTCTTTTTATGGTTATTTTATTAAGTCCGAACGGTTGGGCTCTCACCATTCACCCAAAAAAAAAAAACCATTTGATTTAAATTTTGATTCAATTCACGTTTTGAAAAAATTTTCCTTTCTTTATCACCCCATCATCTTAGAGACTTAAATACAGAGTTAACGAAATAAAAGATGTCCACTGCTGCTGTTGGTGTTGTTGTTGATTCAGAACCAAATCCTTTGATTGTATTTGCAAGTGTTTTCACGTTTATTTCATCGATTGTTGCTTATTATTTCTTACAATTATCGAGAAAGAATGGTACATCACAACCAATTTTAAATCCTGAAGAATTTAAGAAATTCCCCTTGATTGAAAAGATTCAAGTTACTCATAATTCATGTATTTATCGATTTGGATTACCTAAACAAACTGATAAGTTGGGTTTACCTATTGGACAACATATTTCTATTGGGACAACTATTAATGAAAAAGAAATTGTTAGATCTTATACTCCAATTACTAATGATGATACTCTTGGTCATTTTGATTTATTAATTAAGACTTATGAAAATGGTAATATTTCTAAATATGTGGCTGAAAGAAAGGTTGGTGATCATATTGATATTAGAGGTCCAAAAGGATTTTTCAAGTATACTCCAAATATGGTTAAATCTTTTGGTATGATTGCTGGTGGTACTGGTATTGCACCAATGTATCAAATCATTACTGCTATTTTAAAGCATCCTCAAGATAAGACTAAAGTTAGTTTACTTTATGCTAATGTTACAGAATCAGATATTTTATTAAGAAAGGAATTGGAAGAATTACAACAAGAGCATCCAGACCAATTATCGGTTCATTATGTTTTAAATGAAGCCAATGAAGAATGGAAGGGTTCAATTGGATTTGTTACTCCAGAATTAATTAAGGAACATTTACCCGGTCCAAGTGATGATCTGAACTTATTATTATGTGGTCCACCACCAATGATTAGTGCCATGAAGAAGTCAGCTGTTGGTTTAGGATTCCAAAAGGCTAAACCAGTTAGTAAGTTAGGTGATCAAATTTTTGTTTTCTAAGGTGACTTTGAATGGTTTTTTTGTTTACTGGCGGAAGTTGCAAACATTTAGATAAAAGCCTTGTGTCATGTAATAAGTAAATAGATTTATTGTGAATTAATGTATTTAATAGTATAGGATACACTAATCCCTGGCAGTTTACAAGAAGCATGTTTTCCTGAAGGGGGTGAAAAATATAGTAGTATGTAATTATGCGATCGTATACAATTTAACGAGTAAGAGATGAAAAAATGACACGATTACTCAGGTGATCGTTTATGACTATATTTAGTTAGTTATTTAGCAATTGACACTACAGCGGGGCGCCACCAAGTTAAGGTTACCAACTAAAGGTAAATCATGAAAAATTAATCACGTCAGTTTACTCAACTTAGTCGGAGATACATGTTGGGAGTGATCCCTTTGCTGATACGACAAGGGCTCGTGTAAACGAGATATATCGCGGCAAAAAAAAAGGTGGGAGCGGTGACGAGGAGGGAGGAAGTTGCATAGTTAGAGATCGTTATCTTCTCCAATGGCAAAGTTTGAGATTGACAAAGTAACTGATTGTCAGATAGAGTAGTCAACTTGTGTAACTTAACAACACACACCATATTATTTTGGTGGTTTATACATAAAGGGAAAATAAAGTTTGAATGAAACGTGGTTGCCGACATCTGTGCCGACATCTGAGCCGATCTAGATTCAATCTTGTTGTTCTGCAAGATAAAAACAAATCGGTCAAGTATTCAATTAGTGCTAGTTCGCTCCAATGAAGTTGACTATCTCCCAGCTACTTATCTTCATAGGCGTAGTTTACCTTACCTTCTTGGCATGTAAGTATCAGTAGCAAGGTAGTAGTTAGTAACAGTAACGGTAATTACTCAGGGTATTTATGATAACCTGCATATGATGTCATTGGGTTAAAAGGAAAAAGAAATTTCTTTTTTTTCCGCTTTGTCTCTCTCTTCCGTCTCTTACGCTTTCTCACTTATAAAAAATTATGTCATACATTTTTGTTTTATCAATTTCAATTTACCCGATTTATCCTTTCACTTCTTTAACTTAGTTACTTTTGTATGGATAACTTAATACTTAATACGTAATACAACAGATAGACAATAGCAGCAACAGCAGTAGCAACAGAGGAAGCAGAAGAAACAACAGCAACAGCATTCAACAATCAACAATATACAATCGACAATCAACAAACAAATAATGTTGTTATCAATCATACTACTAATTTCATTTGCATTTGCACTTGATTCATTTGATGTACAACACACACACAATTACATCTTAAATGCAATACAAGACACCGATAAAGAGATGCATATCAACAATATCTTGAAGAATCCCCTTAAATACAAAGATTATCCTCCTATAATAAGTTTACCTAAACGTGGACAACGTACTTTAAGAAATGGAGAAATTCCTCAATATGTAATTGATTATTGTCCTATGGTTTATCTTTATAGTGAAGAGAAATATCTTCCATATGATATTAAACAATTTGTTACCAACTTTAATGTTACCTTTGCCAATGGTACTATAATTGAAGATAATTTAACCATTGAAAAATTATCAAAGTTACCTAAAACTAGTCAAATTTTTCTTAAATCACTTAAAGATTTTGATAATGATCCAAATTGGATAACTGGTCTTAAAAATAAACCAAATATAATCAATGGAGAAATTAAAGATGCTCCAGCAACTTTAATTGTTGTTGATAAGGGGAATGGTTGGATTGATGCATATTGGTTTTATTTTTATTCTTTCAATTTAGGTCCATTCGTTATGGGTCAAGGTCCTTATGGTAATCATGTTGGAGATTGGGAACATTCATTGGTCCGGTTTTATAAAGGTGAACCAATTATAGTTTGGATGTCAGCCCATGGAGGTGGTGGAGCATTTTATTATCATAATTTAGAAAGATATGATGAAACTAATCATCCAGTAATTTTTAGTGCTAGAGGTACTCATGCAAATTACCCCAGTGTTGGTCAACATCCTCATGATTTACCTTATGGAATTTTAAGTGATTTTACTGATAGAGGTCCATTATGGAACCCCAGTAAAAATTATTTAGGTTATACTTTTGATGGTCACAATATTTATCCAACTATTAATAATTATAATCAAAAACATTTGGGTCGTGAATTGGAGTATGGTAATTGGTTATCATTTATGGGTCATTGGGGTGATCCTCAATTGGATGACAAAGATCCAAGACAAATTTATTCATATATTGGAGGGTATAAATATATTGATGGTCCACTGGGTCCATTAATGAAAAATTTATTACGTTTAAAACCTTGTGAACGTCATAAATGGTGGAATTTCTGGGATGGTTGTAATGTAAGAGAAAATATTAAATGGGGCGTAGGTGTTGAAAGTGAAGGTTATAATTGTGGAAATATGTTTATTAATCTTAAACCAAAATGGTTAAGAAATACTTTCCAAAGATTCACTTGGGGTGGAGGATTATGTTTTGTAGTTGATTTGATTTATGGTTAGAAACGGGTTTAATAGTAATGAGATGGAGAGAGAATCCCGTTAATGGAGGGGGGGATTTAATGAAATAGATGTGTAATGTTTAATATATTAATTTTGCTTGTAAAATCCTCATGTTGAAAGAACACAGTTCTTGTATTCACAACTCTCAGGTTCTTTTACTCTTTTATATGTATTATTTTATATATATTAGGGTTAATCAACTTCTGTTCCATGTAGCGACGTCGACGAAGAACAACATCTCTCAAACCAACCTTCTGACCTTGTCATCAATGAAGCCATCTCTTCATATAGAAGAAGATAATATCATCACTTTTAAAATAGCTTTTATACATGAAAAATTACAAGCAAAACATAGATATGAAGCAACTTTACAACCCTGACTATGAATTCTCGAAAATCTAGGCGTTATACATTATCCTTGGACTCCTAGTATTCTCTAATTTGAGTGTTGTTTCACGACATAGCTTTCTTGATCTCAATCTTCTACAAAATATTTGTCATAATGCTTTTTGGATATTCGCTACTTGGTTACAAGTATTCGACCCAAATGCAAGAAATGTTCGTCTTGTTGGAAAGTGTTCAACAAAAGTTTCATGAGTGGATCTTGGTAAGACTTCTTGGAATTGATTATCCTGCGAAGGTTTGCTAAAGATGGAATTACTGGCGTCCACCCCACCTCCAGGAACTTTCTCACTTTCTTTTTCAATTATCCATCAAATTCTAGAAATGGCAAGATTTTGTATTGATTCCAAAGTTGAACAAACACCAAAAGCACAGGATGTCCCAGAACTTGATATAATCAAGTTTAGGTGCAAGTCAATCTGAAAGGGAACCAAGGCATTGGAATCTTTAACAAATCATTTCGAAGCAACAAAAAAGAAAGACAGCCCCAGTTGTCTTGTTAATGTTATAATTTAATTGTACTATCAATGATACCTTATTGAAAGCATTTGAAAAGTTTTCCAACTTAGAAACCCAAAACAGAGAATCAAAAATTTCTGATAGTTTAAAACAAATTCTTCCCTTGTTTATGACAAATTATTATGTCAAAATAGTTAATTTGAAACTAAAAAGGGAAAGATTTCTTCAAAAAAGCTATCAGAGATTCTTGATTTTATATGTGGATTGGGTTTCTAAGTCGGAAAACATTTGAAATGAGTTCAATGAGTTATCGTTGATCGTATATTTGAATCACAACATTGACAAGAAAACTGGGTGCGATCTTTCATTTTTATTGCTTCAAAATGTTTTATTAAAAATGCCTTGGTCCCGTTCAGACTGACAACCACCTGGTTTGATTGTATCAACTTCTGGGATATACTGTTCTTTTGATGTTTGTTCAACTTTGGAAGATCTTGTCATTTCTAGAATTTTATGGTTAATTGAAGAAGAAAGTATTATAAAATCAACTAAAATGAAAACACTTTGGTTGTAATCCAGTGAACTTAAATTAGGCAGCCAAAAACAACAGCAAATTTGTCAACAAAAATAAAAGTCATTTTTTTGGTTGCAAAACAAACTCATCAAAATTATTTGAAATTGTTATACAACTAATGATAGAATACTCCTTTTTCTGAAATGTTGAGATCATAGAGTAGTGTATAAATCTTTCATATACATACATACTTGATAGATATGGTTATTTAGTTAATAGTGCAAACAGGTGGTTAACTGTATATTCATCAATTTCATTAGTAAGATCATTAATTTTATAGAAAATTCATTCAGGAACATTTTTCCATCTTTTTATATTTGAATGTTTCCCAATCAATTGCTAGTGTTCAGTTGAACACACCTCCGTTTAGTTTACCCCGAAACCAGTCTTGTTAATACGATGATATAGGGTCAATTGACTATGTGTATAATCTTTATCTTATATTTTTATAATTTTATTCTCTGATAACGTTTAAAACAGTAACAACATTTAGCAACTATAATTTTGAACTTTGATAACACTGCAGTTGGAATATCTAGAACATTGGTATCACTAATTAACTTGTCTCTCATGTGTATTTTCTATCTACATTTTATTGGGTTTCTGTTTATTACACTAGCATAAGGTTGCCAACCAAACACCGTTTGAAGTTCAAAAGTCTTGAACATTTCTTTTCGAATAAGTTTATCAACTATATGTCCATCATGATGAGTTCAGAGAAATGCCTCATGAAAATTTTCAAAAACTAACAAGAGAAATACCAAAGAAGTATTGTCATTATCAAAACATACCCAGAGCTGAAACATCCATTTTCACTATAGAATATTAATTGTTGATACTAGCCGTTCAATCAGAAGGACTTTATGCTAGGTTTCGAACTTATTAACTATGCAAAACTGTGAAAAGTTCCTAATACAGCTTCATCAAATCTTTTTATTTCCTATATCCACATCTTTCTATACCTAGTTAGGTAGTATTACTATTGTTTAAACCAATATTTTTCTTTGATAATGTTTCTTGCTTTTGGCATTCTGTCTTTGGTTTGTTTTGGATCTCTTAGAACTTTGTAATTTACATACTTGGTTAGCCCTCTTTTTATTTTCCAATGATTCTGGAGTGATAAACATAGCCTTTGGTCCAGTTCTATCGACATGGTATCGAACGTTCAAGCTTTCAAGTATTTCCAACTTTGGAAACTTCTTCAATACTACGTTCCATTCCTCTGAAAAATAAGTAAGATAATGTTTTATAAGATAATACTGGCAGTTCCATTTAAAGGAAAGAACTTCCACATTTAAGGGTATTATTCTCGATAAAATTCTTTCAAGATCTTTAAACGAAGTTAGTTTTAAAATAAGGTGTTTAACAGTACTTTTGGCCACCCACTTTAGAACTTTAATAGATGATGATCCGGAACGATATTCACCAAGAGGAAGTTCAACTACTTTTAATGAAGTAAATTCCTTTATGATGGATGCCACAAATTTTAAAGATTCTAAACAAGTCAATTCTTCTACCTTGGAAAGATTAAAGTCAAATGGAATAGATGTTTCAAATTTCCTGGAGCGTTTACCATTTACAATAATAAGTTTCTTAGTAGTTGCTTGTTTAGGTAAATTCAAAGGTACACCCTCGTGCAACCAAACCACTTTCAAATTTTGACAATTGGCAATAATACGTTTCATAGAACTAGTATACGAATCATTCACATGCAACTGCAAATATTTAAGTTGCATGGGATCAATCTTTGTAGCCATGTAAGAATACGGCAGGTCACTTGCGCCAAAGTTTATATGATCGAACCTGTTGAAATGTTTTTGTTTTACGATTTTCATACCCAACTCCTGTTTGGTATACAATTCAACACTTATGAAGCATTCTGGAAATTTTTCAAAAAGACTATCAATGGAATATCCTGGAAATTTAGGATGTAAATGAAAACATAAACGCTTCATATAGCCCGGTTTAAAGTATCCTTTCTCACATGATATCTTAAACGTTTCAATCGTACAAAACGTGTACTTGTGAAACCATAGGTATGGCTGAAATGGAGATGTGTCGGGAATGTAAATGGAATGAAATAGGAAAATATTACAAACATGTTCAAATGAACGATGGGTGAGTTTCAACTTCACCAATTGGGTAGGAGCCAAGTGTTTGACAATAAATGGCATAATATCATCATTAGAAATTACTTGAGCAATAGCTGATTCTGCAATCATCACTTGTAGGTACACGTATTGGTTGGGAATGTTGAAAGGTAAGCAATCATTTCAAGATTTGGTTTTATAGATACACATCTAAAACTGACAAGAAAGGAAACTCCTGGCTCCCACAAAATCCACATGCTTAACAGCAATAGATGTGAAAAAAATTAGGAAGGTTTAATAGCATGCTCCAAAACAAAACAGGTCAATGCGATGGCACAAATTAGATTGGAAAGGGGTTCTTTGGATGCAATTGTATGTAAACTAAACATCAAATGAATGATGATTTTCTTAGCTTCGAAAGAAAAGCTTCCCAATCAGTGATAATCTACATTTGCCAAACATCGTTCTAAAGGAATGGAAAAGTTCCAACATGAAATGAAATTCATCTATATTGTGTTATTAATTTGGATATTTATTGAAATAATTCAATTGAATCTACACAAAATAGAATCATACAGAAATAATTACAATTCCACTCGAGTATTGCTCCAGATGGGAAGATATGTGACCAAGACATTTGAGAAAGATGTTTGTGATTTGTTTTTGGATAGAAAACCAAAATAAACTTAGGCAAGAAGAATTCAATTATGTTATCGAATGATAAAAATCTTCTTGCACTCAGTTGTATTTCTCATTATCTATCTTTATCTTTCAATTTTACTTTGTAGAATGTAAATACTGATTCGAAGAGTTGACTGATGTATCATTTGGAAGCCTCAAAAATGGTCTTGGTTTCCTCTCTTGCATCCATCAACCGAACAATCCATTACAATGAAATTAGAAATGTATTAATCTTAAAGATACTGGAACAAATGTTTGAATGACAAAACACTCTGCGGAATAATGATTTTGCAACTCATATAATTTGTAATGAATAAATGTGCTTCCAATGAGGCTAACTATTTACATACCTGGCCTATTGAAGCCAAACAATTACCAAACAATTGCTTTAATGACTAGTTGAGATGATTAGTATCACCTGAATAGGACAAGACATTTGAGGAAGATGTTTATTTTTTATTGCAATCAGGGTTTATCATTTCTACAATTTGCACATTTAGGGTAATGGTATGGAATCAACATTTGATATAGATAACGCGTAAATGAACATTTTGCTGATTGCTGATAAAGTACATTATTTACTATTTCGAATTTGGTGACCTGTGCAGGAAATTGGGACTGTAGGGCTTCCGAAAACCAGGATTACACTCAGTACGACATGGTTAACTGTGCAAACTATCAAAATTAAAGAGATCTCCATGAAGACATGATGATATAGGGATGTACGAGACAATTAAAGAAAGGGACATAATCAATGTACATCATTATTCTATAATTTGACTGAGAAATGTACTATCTTAGTTGATACAACTCTTAGATTCATTGATTCTTTCATATGTAACATTTGATATATTTTTGTTAATCAAGTTACATTTTATCTTGTGTTTTTGAAAGAGAACCACATCTCTCAAACCATCTTCTGACCTTGTTCTACATTAAGTAAGTCATATGTTTATAAAGAAGCATATGGTATCATCACTTTCAAAATAGCTATTATATAAGAAAAATTAGAAGCAAAATAATGAGAAGCAGATATGTAGTAAATTTAGAACCCCACCTATAAATTCTCGAAGATCTAGACATTATTCTTTTTCCTTGTGGTCCTATTATTCTTTAATTTGGGTGTTGTAGCAAATAGCTTTCTTGGTCTCCTTGAACAAACTACTCGTCATCAACTTCCCCCCTCCAGCACTGGCATCACAATCTCTAAAAACTTCAGTATCAAGTATCTCCTCTGCTACTCGTCATTCTTCAACACCCTAACCACCCTCTTTATCTTCTTGAGCAGTACCGTATTCACCTTCTTCAGCATTACTATCGTCATCTTCTTAAGCTGTCCACTTCAGTTTCTTCAACACCTCTGTCGTGACTATCCATATTACTTCCACCTTCGTTATCCTTACCTATTATATCCTCTAGATCTGGTGGAGCGTATTTAAGAAAACTTTCCATACGTGGATCGCCGCGAAACTCATTATACGTGACTATCTCACCAAGGTTTTCTAAAGTTTGTTTGATTGGTTGATTTTATAATACTTTCTTCTTCAATAAACCATAAAACTCTAGAAATGGCAAGCCCTTCTAAAGATTCCGGGGTTACAAAACTCAAGGCAAAGTATGTGCCAGAACTTTACTTAATAAAGTTACGTGGAACTCAAGATGAACGGAACGACCGATTGAGATCTTTGATTGATAAGTTTGACGATATTAAAAAGAAAGACCGGCCGACATGTCTTGTACATATTATATTTTCGTTTGATTTTATTGTTGATCAGATCTCCTTGGAAGCTTTGGTAAAGTGCCGGTTTGGTCATGTGCATACCAAATGATGCATTGTCCCACCCTAGGGGTGTACACATTTTCTAAAAATTATTCGAGGAAGGGTTTGTTGTCTTTGTCTTTGCACAGTGACAAACTTTGATAATTTGTCACCAATATCGGAAGAATTTCATGAAAACTATTCGATATTTTCAGTTTTAACTGTGGATTTGTCGACAATTCGGAAAACTTTACCAAAGCTTCCAAGGAGTTCCGATTAACAATAAAATCAAACGCAAATATAATATGTACAATACATGTTGGACGGTCTCTCTTGTTAATATCGTCAAACTTTTTAATCAAAGATCTCAATCCGTCGTCCCGTTCATCTTGAGTTCCACGTAACTTTATTAAGTAAAGTTCTGGCACATACTGTGCCTTGAGTTTTGTAACCCCGGAATCTTTAGAAGGGCTTGCCATTTCTAGAGTTTTATGGTTTATTGAAGAAGAAAGTATTCTAAAATCAACTAAAATGAAAACTTTGGTTGTAAATCCAGTGAACTTAAATTAGGCAGCCAAAAACAACAAAGTTGTCAACAGAATAAAACTTTTTTTGGTTGCAAAACGAACCACCAAAATTATTTGAAATTGGTATTACAACTAATGATAGAAAACTCCTTTTTCTGAAATTTTGATAGAGTAGTATATAAATCTTTCATCTCTATACTTAACCACTTGATAAATAGGTTAACTAGTTAATAGTGTAAATAGGTTGCTACATGTATATTTATTAATTTTATTAGTAAAATCTGTAGTTCTATCAATTCGAGAACATTCTATCAGGGACATTTTTCCATCTTTTTATATTTGAATGTTTTCCAATCAATTACTAGTTTTCAGTTGAACACACCTCCTTTGGGTTTACCCAGAAGGCAGGCTTTCTAAGATACTCATACAGAGTCAACCGACTCTATATATTTTTCTTTATCTTTAACTTTCTCTTATACCTTTATAATTTTATACTATGCTAATGTTTAAAACATTAACAAAATTTAGCAATTAGAACATTGAACTTTGAACTTTGAGAGCATTGCATTTGGAACATCTAGAACATTGGTACCATTAATTAACATTGTCTCACATCTGTATTTTCTTGGTTTCCACCCTACACTACCATCAGATTACCAACTCAACACCTTTTGAAGTTCAAAATTCTTGAACAATTCTTTTACAAAATACCGATCAATAATATACAGTGAATACTAACTGTCCATCATGATGAGTTCAGAGAAATGCCTCATGAAAATTTCAAAAAATAACAAGAGAGATACTAAAGAAGTATTGTCATGTTCAAATCATACCTAGAGCTCAAACACCCATTTTATCTATAGAATATTAATTGTTTATACTAGCCGTTCAATCAGAAGGACTTTAACCTAGATTTTGAACTTATTAACCATGCAAAACTGTGAAAAGTTCCTAACGCAGGTTCATCAAATACTTTCAATTCTTATATATACATCTTTCTATACGTAATTATCTATTGTTTAAACGAATATATATTTTTTTGATAATGTTTCTTGCTTTTGGCATTCTGTCTTTGGTTTGCTTTTGGATCTCTTAGAACTTTGTAATTTACATACTTGGTTAGCCCTCTTTTTATTTTCCAATGATTCTGGAGTGATAAACATAGCCTTTGGTCCAGTTCTATCTACATGGTATCGAACGTTCAAGCTTTCAAGTATTTCCAACTTTGGAAACTTTTTCAATACTACGTTCCATTCTTCTGAGAAATCAGGACAATAAGGCTCTAACAGATACCGGCATTTCCATTTAAAGGAAAGAACTTCCACATTTAAGGGTATGATTCTCGATAAAATTCTTTCAAGATCACTAAACACATATAGCTTTAAAGTAAGGTGTTTAACAGTACTTTTTGCAGCCCACCTTAGAACTTCAACTGATGATGATTCGGAAAGATATTCACCAAGAGTAAGTTCAAAAACTCTTAATGAAGTAAATTCCTTTATGATGGATGTTATAAATCTTAAACATCCTGAACAAATTAATTCTTCTACTTTTGAAAGATTAAAATCAAATGGAATAGATGTCTTCGACTTCCTTGAGTTTTCACGATTTTTAATAACAAGTTTCTTGACATTTACCTGTTTCGGTAAATTCAAAGGTTCATGCTCCCACCAACAAACCAGTCTCAAATTCTGACAATTGGAAATAATACGCTTCATCGTTCGGGTATATCGGATGCGACACAAATCCAAATATTTAATTTGCATGGGATCAAGCTTCATAGCTATGTATTTGTATGGGAGGTCAGCTCTGCCAAAGTCTATATGATCCATCCAGTTGAAACGCTTTTGCGTTGCTAGTTTCATAGAACTCTCATCACCCATGTAATTATCCACATTAATAAAACATTCCGGAAGGTTTTCAAAACAAATATCAATAGAATATCCCCAATTTTCTGGATTATCTTTGAAGCATAAGCGTTTCATGTAGGCTGGTTTAAAGTACCGTTTCTCCCATCCTATCTTAAAGTTTTCAATCGTACAAAACGTGTACTTGTGAAGCCATACGTATTGCTGACATGGAGATGGGTCAGAAATATAAATTGAACGAAATAGGAAAATATTACAAACATGTTCAAATGAACTATGGGTGAGTTTTAACTTCACCAATTGGGTAGGAGCCAAGTGTTTTACAATAAATGGCATAAGATCATCATTGGAAATTATTTGAACAATCGGTGATTCTGCAATCATACTTAGGCGAGAAACACAGGTAAAAGACAAAGTAATGTTGAAAAAGAACTTGATCAGTTCAAAGTTGTTTTAAAAATTCCAAAGCAAGGAAAGTACTAGTCTTAGATGAAAATCAATGATGCAGAGACAAGTTTTAAAACTAGGAAATTTTAGAGCCAGTCAAATACAGTAGAAAACTAGATCAAATAG
>LQMZ01002506.1:15762-38375 GCA_001655765.1 Hemisphaericaspora gorwae
TTGCATCTGGTTATCTTTCAATTTGATCTTGTTGAATTGGAATATTATAAAAATGGGTGAGATCCCCTGAAAAGAAGATATGCCGAACTAATTTTCAGTTTTTATACCCTATATTTACTCGGTTTCCATTTAGCAAGAGAACAAAAATGACTGTGAAACAGAAGGTATTAGTAATTGGTGCAAAGCAACATTTCCTTGATAAATTTTCTGACAAGTTTGAATTTCTTCCATACGAGGTTACTTCGGTTGAACAAGTTGTTCATGACTTCCAAACCAAATATGCAGATATAGAAGCTATTTATGGAGGTTGGAACGGGTTTTTTAAAGTTGGTGGGTTTAGAGGTAAATTATTGAAAAATGCCCCAAAGAACCTTAAAATTATCACTACATGCACAATAGGTTATGATATTTACGACGTTGAGGGTATGGCTGAAAAAGGCATAATACTAGCAAATTGCCCATCTCCAATTGCATTTGAAGCGGTTGCTGACCTAGTGTTGTACAATACTATCAATAGTTTTAGAAACTTTAAAATTTTCGAAAAGCATTTTGGGCCTGACATTGTACATACAGGAATTTTGAGGACATCAATGGTTAATGGTCAATTTGATCAAAACAGCGGAAAAGCTATCATTAAACCTGCCATGGGAGATATCTTTGCTGATTCGTGCTGTGGTAGAGAGAACATGACTCCTCGTGGTCGTAATGCTGTTATTGTTGGATTTGGTAATATTGGAAGATTGATTGCGACCAGATTATCATGTATTGGAATGAATGTTCATTATGTTAAGAGAACCCCACTTAGTCTTGAAGAAGCCCATTCTGTTGGGGTTAAGATGAGATATCATAAGACACTTGAAGATACTGTAGATTTTGCAGATTTAATAGTTATTGCTTGCCCTGGTACTAGCGAAACCAAGCATATGGTTAACGAAGAGATAATTAACAAAATGAAGAAACAAATACGAATAATCAACATTGGTAGAGGATTTGTTGTCGATGAAGAAGCCTTAGTTCAAGGGTTAAAGCTGGGAAAGGTTTTGTTTGCTGGATTAGACGTGTTTGAGAATGAACCAGGTGTACATCCAGAGTTGATTGGTAGACAAGATGTAGTCTTGACTCCGCATATTGGTTCCTCCATTACTGAAAATGACACTTTCACTGCAATGTCATCCTTGAGGAACATTGAAACCGTATTATTTGAATATGACAGAGAGTTAACCAGAGTAAATTGACTTCAAGACATCCGATTGGAAAAGAATTAATTCTACTTGCTTTTGTTTGTATTTAACTATTTATTTATAGAAATAGGAACATATGTTGTGTTTTTGCAACCAATTTGAATGTAGTCTCAAAAACTCCATGCTTTAATATCTGAGCTTTAAGCTGAACATTTTTCATACTCTCATTTTGTTCAATAGAGTATATTACTAGAACGTAGTCGACCCAGCTAGCCATGTTATTCCAAGATTAACATTGTGAATCTTGCTGAAAGTATTCGTTAACACTATCAATCGTGAAGAAAAAAGTTCTGATTGATCTGTGGCAAATTTATTATATTCAAATCGGTTTTGCTTTTTTCTTTTGAGGTTGAAAAATTACCAGAAACTTACGAGAGAGCGATTTCAGAGGGGCGTGCAATTTGTTCAAATATGTGTCCAATTTTACCATCCAATTTAACAAATCGTTTTCTGCCACCCCACCTACATTCATTTGATACAATTAGTGAATACATCTATTGGACATGCTGTCATTATACATAGGTATATACAAAGCATTGTATGATTATTCAGCCCAAGCTGAGGAAGAGTTGACTATACACACAGATGATATCTTGTATTTGTTAGAAAAGTCTGATATTGATGAGTGGTGGAAAGTTAAGAAGAGAGTTTTGCCACAGGGAGACGAAGAAGTACAAGAGCCTCTGGGGTTAGTTCCATCCAATTATATCGAAGAAGTATGTATTAGCTCGATATTTCGGTATATTTTCAAGATTATCTAGTTTTACTAACTTATGTCTCCCCGCATAGGCACTGGCTATCAAACAAGCAACTGCATTGTATGATTACGATAAGCAAACCGAAGAAGAACTATCATTTAAAGAAGGAGAGAAGTTTAACGTCTACGATTTGAATGACCCTGATTGGATTTTAGTTGGAGATGCACAAAAGGTCCAATTCGGGTTCGTGCCTTCCAATTATATTCAGATTGAATCCGACGAACCTTCGCAATCACAACAAGGTCAACCTATGCCACAACCACAAAGTTATCCACAGGAGCAACAACAACAACAAGCGGTAGTGCAGCCTCAGGTTTCACAGATTCCGATATCTCAATTTTCTCCCCCGCCAATTCACAAAGAAAGATCTCCAGTGGTGGCTTTCCCACCTCCAACTCCAGCGAAAGATTTTCCGAGAGCCACTGAACAAGCAGAATCACGCTATAATGGAGCCGAAGACGAGGATGAGGAAGCTGCTCCACCAATGCCAAGTAGACCAGGTGCTGTCGCCGATACCCCGACAAGACCATCCCAATCCAATTACGAAGCAGAAGAGGATGTGGAACAAAGAGGTCACACTTTTGATGGAGAATTTTTTACTTGGTATATTGACGAAGTTGATGGTCGTAAGAAGAAAGCTGTGGTTTTTTCGATTGGACAAGGTTTGATCATTATAAAAGCAGACAAAGGATCACCAAAGAAGTTGAGAATTAGAAGTGCTTCAAATCGTGATGAACAATGGAGAATTAGGGATTTGCTTAATTTTAGCCATGAAAAGAAGCATGTCTTTTTGGAATTTGAGAAACCTTCCGCTTCCATAGAATTGCACACTGGTACAAAGGATGTCGCCGAGGCTATTATGTCCATATTGGGAGATTTGAAAGGCGCAGAATCAGCAAAGGGATTGAAAGAGGTTGCTAGGGCATCCCAGACCAAGACTGGTTCAGGCAACAGAAAGATTGGAAGATTGATTTATGACTTTGATGCACAAAGTCGTGACGAATTAGCCTGTCGCGAAGGAGACGAAGTTTATATAATAGATGAATCCAAATCAAAAGATTGGTGGTTGGTCGAAAATACTGAAAGTCATCGTAAAGGTGTTGTTCCATCTTCTTATATTGAGATAATCAGTACTTCAAATTTGGATCGATTAACCGAAGGGCCAGTTAGACAAAAATCTGGTAAATCCAAGGAAAGGGGACACCAACATCATCATAGATCTAGAGAAGAACGTGATAAAGTTAGAGAGAAAGATAGAATCCAAAGAGAAAAAGAGTCTAAGAAGTATGAGGAAGACGATAAATCAATGCCAAACTTCCATAGAGTCAGAACTTGGATTGACAGTTCTGGTTCATTCAAAGTCGAAGCAGAATTTTTGGGTTGTCAAGAAGGGAAAATTCATTTGCATAAGACTAATGGTGTTAAGATTGCAGTCGCAGCTGTAAAATTATCAGTGGAAGATTTGGAGTATGTTGAAAAGGTAACTGGCACATCATTAGAAAAATTTAAAGAAGAGGTTCTTAGACAAATGGAAAAGAGAGCAAAAACAAAGAGCAAATCAAGTGGAGCTACTACTGACATGAAAAAGACACCTTCTGCTACTGCACTCATCAACGATGTTACTCCAGCTAAGCCGACAAGACAGAAAACTAAATCCATGCTTTCACCTGCTGAACGTAAGCGTGAAGGTGAATATGATTGGTTCGATTTCTTCCTTGAATGTGGAGTCGACATTGGAAACTGTCAGCGCTATACTCTTAACTTCAATCGTGAACAAATGGATCAAAATATTTTAGAGGATATCTCACCATCATTATTGAGAACATTGGGCTTAAGAGAAGGAGATATCATTAGAGTAATGAAATACTTAGATAGCAAGTTCGATAGGAAGAAGAAACCAGACGAAGTCAGCCCAGCCGGTGGATTGTTTGTGGACACTACTGGAGCTCTTAAGAAAAACGGCCCAATTACCGAAGTTTCCAAAGTTACCGCCGAAGCATTGCCTTCTCCAGTTAAGCAGCAAGCACCAAAACTCCCTGAACCAGCAAGCACTCCAAATAAAATTGAGGATGATGCCTGGGCTGTCAAACCAGCAGCAAGATCAAGTGAAGATCTTCTCAAGCCTTCTCAACCTCAAGCACCTCAGTACACTGGATCATTATCTGACCTTGTCAATATTAAACCTACCTCTGACAGCAGACCACCAACACTCCCAACTCCAGCTACATCAACATCAGCACAAGCTCCGGCTGCTCCAGCTCTTCAACCATTGAAGACCAGTAGTACCTTGATTCAACCTGGCCAAACGTTCGCTGTTCAAACTCCAGGAGCCTCTGTACCTGTGCCCGCTCAACGTACTGGTACCCTCATTCCGGTTCAGAGAACTGGAGGAGGTGTGTTGGTTCCTGTTACTACGGGTGGTATCTTACCAGCACAACCAACAGGTTTCATGCCTATTACTGCACAGCCTACAGGTTTCATGCCAATTCAAGCGACAGGTATGATTCAGCCACAATTGACATTTGGAATTATTCCATTGCAGACTGGTTCCAATACGTTTGTTGCAGAAAGGACAGGTCTACAACGAGCTGATAGCGCACCTCCGATCACTTCATTCGGTCAACCATTTGTTCCATTACAAACTGGCGCTATTACTATGCCTCAGACTACATTTGGTGCGCCAGTTCCAAGTCAGCTTACGGGTGGTTTGCCTGCCACCAGTTTCAACCAACCTATTTTAGTTCCTGCTCAAAGAACTGGTGGTCAAATTCCAGGAGGATTTGTTCCGCAATCTGCATTTGGCCAACAGATTACGGGAGGTTTCATGGGAACAAATGTGGCCCCTGTTACATCCTTCGGTCAACAACCTATTGCTGCTGCTCCCACCACATCATTTAGTCAACAGCTTACGGGTGGGTTGCCTACTACCTTTGGACAACAAATTGCGCCAGGGGCTCTTCCTCCAACAAGTTTCGGTGCTCAGCAACAGATGCCTGCACCACAACAATCATTCGGTGCTCAAGGGATAAATCAATTTGGTCAACAACCGGCTTCCAACCCATTCCCACAACAGTCGATGAATCAATTCCAACCACAGCAACCAATGAACCAATTCCAGCCACAGCAACCAATGAACCAATTTCAACCGCAACAACCAATGAACCAGTTCCAACCTCAACAGCCTTACAATCAATTCCCACAGCAGCAACAACAATTTAATCAATTCCCACAGCAGCAACAACAATTTAATCAATTTGCTTCGCAACCAAATATTAACCAAATGACCAACCAATTTCAAGCAACTTCACTTTCATCTCCTGCATCATTGAACCAACAAATGCCAAACACTTCGTTCGGCCAATCACAATTCGAAGGCTTTGGTAACCAGCCTTTACAATCGCAACCAACAGGTACGGGGTTTGGTAATGCTCCATTACAGACTCAACCAACTGGTAAGGCCAATCTTCAAGCTGCTACTCCAGACAATCCATTTGGATTTGGTTTCTAGGTTTATTTAGTTTAGAATTCGCTCTTCCAAGACACCGATACTCTTACAATCATATAAAACTGTCATCACGTTTTTCCTTTCGTATTTTTATATTCCATATTGTTTTTATATCTTATTATTATTATACAATTTATATACTATTGTTGTTATTTAATGCCTGCAATTGTTCTTGTTAATAGTAGGGTGTGTTCTTCCCAAATAATATGAAAACTCCCACATTTTTAAAAGGGGATTGAAAGGGCAAAAAAATGCTGCAAAATTAAAGTTGTCCATTTGTAGAATAATTTGATTATCATCTTGCAGCGATAGACCAGAGTACATAATGATCTACGATCTAGATTGCTTTGTTCCTTTTGTTCAGTTTATCTTGAAATATGATGATAGCTTGTTGAAATCTCCAATTAACGGTGAGCTTTGGAAGATTAGAGATTGGTTTAATGAGTTTAGAGACGATGTACCACATGGCTTAGGAAATCATTTGGACTCCCTTTCAGGATTTTTAAGTTACCTTGTTCAGTTTAATATGATTAGTGGAAATCTGTTGACATTCTCCAAGCACATCCTTGTAGATCAAGCAAGTCCAAGTATCAATTTTCCTATATTGGAATGGATCAATATATGTGGGGTCATGCTTTTGAAAACTAGGCTCGCTGACGGGCAGATGATCGCCTTCCAGAACAATAACTCTAATCCTAATAACAAGAATACCGATTTAATAGGATTATTAGAGAAACCGACAAGAAATCGGGATACTATATATTCACACGAGATTGCTCTTGAGACCAGTTTTACCTTTGATTCAGATATCTTACATAAACTCATTAGAAGGCCAACAGCAAAAACTATATTAAGTAAAGAACGGGCCAGACTAAAGACTAAAAGGGTTCCATTTTATAATGTCTGCAATGATTCAAATCATAATCATATTTTAGGAACTGTTGGTCTCAACAAGAAGGAATATACACAATTTGGAACTAATAAACAAATGATACCACAAGCCACAGTACACCAAAGAATATCACAATGCAAAAATATATCTCATGAAATCTATACATGCTCCCAAGAGAAGATACATTTTTTACCAATAGTTAATAATCATACTGATCTCAACTTGGGAGATTGTTCATACTTGGACACCTGCCATAAAATGAAGACATGTCGATATTTGCATTATTATACTCTTGATCCAAGTTCTCCATATAATCTGCTGGCTCAGACAGAAAGTGAAGATAATAAGGCTGTTCATGAATGTTCTATTGGAGACTGTTTTAGCGAATCATTTAGAGAAGTCTTACCACCACAATGGATCAATTGCGATATTAGATGTTTACCATTTTCGATACTTGGGAAGTTTGCAGCAATTATTTCCGATCCAGCCTGGGATATTCACATGTCGTTGCCCTATGGGACATGCAAGGATGATGAATTATTGTCATTACCAATGCATGAGTTGCAGGATGAAGGGATCATAATGCTTTGGGTAACAGGTAGATCTATAGAGATTGGTAGAAGAGCATTGTTAAAATGGGGTTATGAGATTTCGGACGAAATGATATGGGTAAAACTCAACCAACTTAGGAGAACAATAGTTACTGGAAGGACAGGACATTGGTTAAATCATTCAAAAGAACATCTTTTAGTAGGGTTGAAGGGAAACCCAATTTGGATAAATAGAAAAATCGATACAGATGTGGTGGTCAGTGGAACAAGAGAAACTCTGAGGAAACCAGACGAATTTTATGATATAGTAGAACGAATAGTAGGAACTCATTCTCGAAAACTTGAGATATTTGGAAGAGATCATAATACAAGACCAGGGTGGCTCACAATTGGAAATCAATTGCAAGGTGTTTCCTTATTCGAGCCAGAAGTAAAGAGAAGGTATGAAGGTTACATACAAAACAAATCGCATTCAACTTTTTAGTTTATTCAAATAATATTGGTTAATACGTAATACATATAAAGATATCAAGATAATCATAGTGTTAACTCTCTTTGTAGCTGAATATCTTCTATTCAGCTTTTTTTGCACCATTCTTGGATTTTCCACTTGCGATAAAGTCTCTAATGGCCACTCCAGCTTTGTTATCCATAGTCTTCTTCAAGTCCTTTCTATACCCAAGAGCAAATACAACTTCGAAAGCAACAAAGAATGGAGCCAAAACCAAAGCCTGTAAAAGATTATCAAACAACGCAGGAGCACGTCTTTCGTGAACACCATGTCCATAGAATTGGGCAAGCCAAGCACCAAAATGAAGAATGATGGCATATTTCACGAATTGACTCAGGGAAGGTTCAGTTACTTCTGATAATGATAAGTAGTAATTTTTGATGAAGTGTGCATACGTAGTTAATACAGCTGCTGAGGGAATTCCAACTTTCCAATCTAATAATGCGTAATAGAATCCATATCCCCAGGCCAAAAGTGATCCGAAGTTAACATAAGGATGGGTATTACCTAACAAATTTTGAGGAATCAAAAAGGTAATTGTTGATAATAAGATAATTGGGATACAAATCAAGTGAATTGTCACATTGACTTTATTGAAATGGTATGATCTGTAGAACACTAAATGTGATTCGAGGTCGAGTAATCCTGGCATTGTTTTTGTTGATAACCTGATTAATTTCTTATCGAGAAAGGAGAAAAGCAAATAATTGGAGAAAAGAGGAATTAGTCTATTTAAATATGGATCTCCCCTAACCTCACGAAAACTGGGGATCAATTTTATGGAAATAAATTGAATTTTTCCGCAAAGTCAATTTTCGCGTATAAACTTTTTATCTCCGTTATGAATATCAAGTGGAGAAAAACCGGTTGGAAATATAGGATGGTTCTAAAGTTTCCCGTCATAATGGGATATCATTTTTTAAAAATTCATTCTACATAAACTACAGAGTATTACTATATTTCTTATTCTCTGAGTTCCAACTTTGGTCTCCTGACCACTCTCCTTCTTGAACCGGCAGCATCACCAGTTCTATCAAAGGCACTAGCCTGTTCCAAGTCTCTACCAACATTATCTAAGTCTTTGACTTTATAGATTCTAACAATCCAATTTTCACTTGTGAATGCCTCTTCGAGTACATTCAATTCAATTGGAGCGTTGGCCGGAATTTGCTGGTTTCTTACTCTATCATTACCGTCTCTTCCACCAAATAAGTCGATGTATCTATAGAATGACATTTTATACATCAAAGAATTCTTCATTGTTTGAGATGCAGTTTGGTCAACCTTGTATTCACCTCTTTCAGTAAAGAAATCTCTTTCACGAACTTCTTCTGGCCAAATACCTTCGGCAATCCTAATCATCCACAAAAATTTATTTATATCATCACCAGAATATCCCAACAAACCACCAAAGATAATCAAGACATAATCAACGTCATGCTGTCTCAATATTTCATAAGCAACGTCTTCTGAAGAAGCCATAGCTTTACCAACAGTAGCGATATGGGTGTTGTTCCAAGTGTTATTGTCAACCAAAGTAGTTCTATCAGCCATACCTCCAATTTGATAACCATAATCCCACCATGCCATAACTTTAGCATCTTCGGGGGTGTTCATTCTTAACCAATAGTAAGCTTCTCTGTAATCATCAATGATACGTTGAGATCCGTCTGGATTAGAAGATGCCAAGACAACGGATGGGGAGGAGTAAGCGTTTGAAGTGACCCAAGTACAATGTAAGACAAAGTAGAACAAGTAGAAAGCAAACGACAACAAGACAATCAATTTGGAGAACAAGGCAGCAATTGGTAATGCCTTTCTATTACTCTTTTTGACCTTCTTATCCTTAGATTCAGGTTGCACAACTTCCTCGTCAGTGAAAAGATCAACAATGTTCAAGTAAATATCGAACAATTTAGACAAAGCGATCGCACCACAAACACAAACAATTGGAGTTAAAGTCAACATTAATCTAACCATAACACCAGCAAAGTAAGAACACAATACACCATAGATGATAACAAAGACGTGTTCATCTCTTAACTCTTGGAAACACATGTAGATACCAGCTGGGAATAACCAAATTAACATACTTGTATCGAAGAAAAATGCAGGCCAAGCAGTTGGTTGATGTTCTGAGACAGATGCAATGATAGGAATATGAATCTTAGCATAGTTTGTATCCCATAATGAATAAAACCTACCTGTCCATGGAGCAATCCAACCCATGGCAGTTAATCCAAACAAGGCACCGATACCTAAAATAAAAACCAAAGTTAAAGAAACAACTAAAAATGATCTGAATTGTCTTGAAGGGACCTTCGTCTTGACATAATGACCAATACCAACTAACTGCAATAAGCCAAAAACACCCAATGCAGCCATGTGGTCGTTAGATCTAATTGGAAGGAAACCAACGAATGGAATTTGCATAGACGCTAAAGTACCCAAAGCATACCAAGTTGTGTATGCGGTATATAATTTCTTATTGTAACGGCCCATTAAAATCAAAACGAAAACATGCAATGGAATTAAGTTAGTGATGAAAACATAACCACCCCAAGCGGAAACCATATAGAAGTAAAAAAGGGCAGTCAAGGTTGCAAAGAAGACAGATCCCAACTTCATTGCCTTAATCCAGAAGTAAAAAGTTGCCATTAATAAAGTAATTGCAATGGCTTCATTATCATAAGAACCGGCAACCGATCTTGAAATATATCCTGGAGCAATACCCATGAAAAATGCAGCCAATAATCCTGCATTAGAATCCTTCATTTCCTTTGTAAAAAAGTATGTACAGATAGCAGTCAACCCAGAAAAGGCTGGTGCTAACATGACACAGATATTTCTAATATCAATTGGTAAACTAAACCAGTCTCTTAAAATATGCCAAATGGCTCCTGAAGTTACCATGAGACCCGGATACAATGTCCCACCAGTGACTCTTCCCAATGGATACCAAGTTCTATCATCAAACCAATTTAAGAATTCATAAAATGAATGGGATACTAAATATTTTGTAGCTCTAAAATTGAACCATGGATCAAATTCATGAATAATACTTTCAAATCTTATAACTGAAAATAATCTGGATGAGATTGCAGCCCCAGCAATTGATATGAAAATAATGACTTTCAACAAAGTTCGAATTGATTCAATCTCTACACCCAATATTCTCACTTGTGACTTTTCAATTGCCATTGTGTCGATATATTCTTTGGTATAAATAGATAGCTGTCAATTTACTTGAGTGAGGTGTTGAAATAGTTACAGCGTGTTTTTATTTCTTCGTTCTGAAAAAAAAACGATCAAGGAGGTTAATCCATGGTATGCAGGAAAAACATTGCGCTACCCAAATATCGTCTCAATGATTCTAAAGGAATCATTACACCCATATACCGTACATGCTACAAATAAGAGCAAGAGATTTAATTGGAATATAGACTTTTGATAGGCATAAGAACTAAAAACTAAAGCAAATTGTATCTAAAAAATTAAACTATGACGAAACGGGTAAAATGCAAACTATTTCAATAAATATACTCTCCTATTAGAATGAACTCCAACTCCAATTTGCAGGAACACTCCCTACCACCTGTTGATCGTTTCTTGAATTCGGCCCATTGGATCGAGGAGCATCATTGTAATTACTATTAATTGCTGCAGTCATCATGGCGTTATCTCTAATTGTCTGATTGTTAACTTGTGGTTCTTTTGGTATATATGTAGATGATGGTTTCTGAATAGTCGGTATATATTCCACACCTTTGACATTCGAATTAATTTCAATCCGTGCTTCGTTCACTATACTTGGCTTAGCTCCTGGTTGACCAACATTTACACCAAATTCCTTCGTAATGAACTCATTGTATTCTTCAATACAGTTGTCGCAGACCTTGGACAAGGTTCCTCTACCACCAGTGGTAAATTGAGCCAAATGATTAATATAAAGGAAATGAGAAGTGTGTTCTTTGCAAAATATTCCACCACATTTTCTACAATGATGTCTCCTTTCAAAGAAATTGAAAACTTTTGAACATGTAGGTATGCTACACTTGAACACAGTTTCATCCTTAATCCAGTGTTTTCTTGTTGGTGGTACTCTTAACAAGTGATCATTACTCCTGCCGACTCCTGACCCTGACGACACAAATCCACCCAACGAATGGCTGCTTGCATTGACAGTCATAGAGTTTCCCGACTCAACAGATACCTGTGAATCTATTGATCTAATTGAAGCCTTTGATGATGTTGTTTCATTCTGAGCAAACAATTGCAAATGTTGCTCATACGTCAACTCAGGTTTTGGGGTCGATGAATTCATAGGAACATCTGGAGAATTTGAAATGGATCTATTTGTTGGACTATTTACTATTCCAGTTCTTCTTAATACACATGGAACATACATTGGACTTCTTAGCCCTTTTATTTGCTGTAACTGTCTTGTAACTCTTGGGTGGTTAAGCAGGTATTGACCCTGTTGTTGCAGTTGATTATTAGGTTGGTCTTGGGAATTGTGAGTTGGTGAAGGTGGTAGCGTTTGAGATATTGGTTGGTTCATTTGGAGGGATGGGTTCAGTGGTATTCTTTTAGCGTTTAAATTTTGTGGAGGAATTACTGCTGCGGGAATACGTCCATTCTGTTGACTCTGTGGTGTTTGAGTTTGATGACCTTGGTTTATTTGCTGTTGTTGTTGTTGCTGTTGCTGTTGTTGTTGATAATGGGGAAAAGTTTGAAATCTTCCTTGCACTTGTCTGTCGGGCGAATTTTCGGTAGATGTTTCTGCACTGGCGATGTGACCCTCAGGTAATCTAGGGAGAGAACCCTTCTTGTTCATAGTGGACTGATAAGGTGATATATGTGTATCAGCTGAAGAGGTCTTCTTTTCTGTAACTGCTGTTTTTGATGTGTCGGCAGAAATTGTTTTTGATTGTCTTGTCAAACTAGCAAACGACGATAAATCTACTTCTGCGGGCTGGTAAGGTTCTGTCGCCTTTGTATGACTTTCTTTTTGTTGTTCAAACTCTTCTTGTTGTAAGTCTGACATAAGTCTAATATTTTCAGAATCTGCAATTCTTCTAGGGGATAAACTCAATTTTTTCAACGCCTTCAAGGTTAAATTTTGTTGTTGGAGTAAAGTATCATCATCTTCTTCCTTATTATCATTAGTGCGAGTTTTTTCCACTACCGCCTCCGATTTCGCATTTACGAATTTGTCGGTTGAGGATGACTTACGTGATAATGGCTTATTTTCAAATGGTAGCTGTTGTCCAATTTCTATTCCATCTTCTTGTTTCAAGTTGGTGAAACTAGATAAGACAGGTGCTTGTATAAAAGACTGGAAATTTTTTGAATTGCTTAACGTAGAATTGCTACGTATCAATGTCGGATTAATATTTGGTTGGATATTTCCACTACTAATTGTAGGGTTGTGTGATGATAGCACCTGTTGCTTTAATGACATTAAAGATGCAGTTGAAAGAACAGATTGAAACGATTGAGCACGGGATTTACTCAAATCCTTCTTTGTGAATGATAATTCTGAGGATGATTCTAATTTAATAGCTTCATCTCCTGATGATTCGGGATATTGAATGTTCTCCTTGTCCTTGTGCAAAGACTCTTGATTCACTTCACTAGTTAAAGCGTTGTCGTCTTGTTGCTGTAGAGATTTATGTTTTTGATTCCGTTCTTTGGTGTTGTTTGAATCCGACATGCCATTGATTTCGTCATTCTCTTGATATATTGTTGAATTTGATTGATTGGGATTAGGTAGTTGATCATAGTGACTGGCCATCACGGCAGCGTTAGGTTCTGCAATCGCCGTAGGATGTAATGTCTCTAACATATTGTCTCTGTGTAGTTGATAAGGTTGGCTATGGGCGTTTGCCATGTCAAAAAAGACAAACGATTAATATTAGTCAAAACAAAAAAATGAGATTATTTGTAATCCTTGTTTCCGTTTCTTTTTCTCTTTTTTTTTATTTTTTTTTATTGTTTATTTTCCCACGAGCTTTTTATAAGGATCAATCGGTTAATGATGTAATGGTTCTTAGTATCTAAAGATTGCGTTCATAATAGAAGAGAAAAGTACACTCAGAATATTTCAACCAAAGAGGGATAAAAGAATATTTTAATCATTAAAAACTTTAAACCTCCCTCTCCCTTTAGTTTTATCTTTTGCGCAGTTGTATACAAGTTTAAGCTTTTATTTGAAAGAAAATGGAACAAGGAATTATTATTGTAGTGTGAGTGTGAATGTAAAGTCCGTGTCGCAAAGATAAGACTACACGTGATTATTGTCACGACTAAGTTTTAACTGGTATTAATTATTTTATGTTATTTTCATGTGTGCGTAATTTAAATTATTCTCATTGGCTCAATAAATTTCACTAAACAAATTTTCTTCTCCCTCCTTTCTCCGGGGCACTCTTTACATTTTTGAATATACACACTCAGACAAAGTAAAAAAAAAAAAGAATATACAGAGAATTTCAAATTTATCGTTTACCCATTTTCTTTCTATTGAAAACCCAATCAGTCTTACCCTTTTATCACACGTCATATTCATCAATAATAGAACATAAACAATGATTGCTCGTTTAGGATTATTGAAGAAGCCAACTTTAAACACCTTTTACAACGCATCTAAATTACAATCCTCGAGATTAGCTTTGATTAGATCCATTTCTACTGTTAAAGCATCCCACGACCAGGAACAAGATGTTTTAGTAGCACAACGTAAGAACAGACCAGTGTCCCCACACTTGACCATCTACGAACCCCAATTAACTTGGATTTTATCTTCATTCCACAGAATTACTGGTGTTGCCATGGCTGGTTCATTTTATGCTTTGACTTGTACTTATGCCGCTACTTCTCTCTTAAACATTCCATTTGATTCTGCTGTTTTAGTTGGTGCTTTTACTGCTTTACCTGTTGTTTTCCAAGTTGGATTTAAAGCCTTGTGTGCTTATCCATTTGCTTTCCACGTTGGTAATGGTATCAGACATTTAATTTGGGATTTCGGTAGGGAATTGACCATCCCAGGTGTCTACAGAACCGGTTACGCCGTGTTGGGTGCTACTGCTATCATTGGTTCTTACTTGGCCTTCTTATGGTAAATGTGAGAGTAAAGGGAGAGAAGATTTAATGATGAGAAAGAAACCTTCGGTTCAATTATATTTATATTTATCATATTGGTTGTTCCTATGAATAACGTAATTATTCTTTTATTTATTTATTTCTATAGGTGTTTTTATTTATATAGTCAAAAATATTAAACCTGACCTTTGAATATGAACCTACCTTGAAATCAAGTCCGCCTTTCGTTCATGCTATAAGCGACAGATTTTTTTATTGTATTTCCGTGACCCACCGGAGAAGCTGAAAAAAAGTTTTTCGGACCCCGGAAAAAAAATAGCTGAAAGCTGCAATTGGTTGCATTCTACATGAAAGGAAATTTGATTGCAAAACATATAAATAAATACCGTTTATCATTAAAAGAAAACATACAAAAGTTTCTATATACAAGTTTGTTTCTTAATTTCTCATTTCACACAGTTTTCATAATTGTTGTTGTTAATATATACATAAAATCCAATATCATATCAAAAAAAATCCCAGTAAACCAAAGTTTCATTTCCTCCCATCTATCGTTTCAAACTATTAAATTCCAATTCTGCATCAAAACATAAACAAGGTGTATCATTAGTACAAAATCCACAATTTAACTTCATCTTCTTCTTCATAATACTGTCTCTCATCGCTTTGGGACCTTGATCCTGTAGCTGCTGCTGCAGCAGTTGCAGTTGCAGTAATTGCAGTTGTTGTGCTTGTGCTGATTGTGCTGGTTGTGGTTGTGGCTGTTGCTTGGAATGAATCTCAACTTTTCCCAAAGTATCTTCTTCCATCTTCAGAAATGCGTCGTCTGGACTATCATCTTTCAAAATCAATCGATTAAGGAAATCATTAGTATCACCCATGAAGAAATCTATATCATTCCCAACCAAATTTGAAGGGTCATCTTCTTGATTATTCAAAATCGTAGTGTTGGTTAAAATCGATCCAGGAGAACTTTCAATCGTAGCTGTTTGTAGTTCATCGACAATTATATCGTCATGGATATTATCATGGTCATTAAACAAATTCGAAGCCTTAATAGGTCTTAATAAATCTGGGGTAAATTGTCGTTCTGGTAAGGTTGCACCTGAAAATATTGAACTTGCCTTAACTGATTTCTTTCTTTTGTTACCTGGTGATATACCCAAGAAGCTCGATTTTTGTTTTTGGATTTCTTCCTTTTTCATAGCTTTGAATTTACTTCTCATTTCAACATAATGATTAATTTGATTGTTTAATATTTCATCATTGTTGCTCAGCTGCTGTTGTTGTTTCTTGGCCGATTGAATAATGTTTGATGATTTAGAAAGATAATTCAAAAACTTGTTCAAATCATTCAAATTGTTAATTGATTCTAATTGATCATGTTTACCTGGAGTGCTGGTAATTTGAGATGATGATGATGAAGATGATGATGAAAATGATGGTAATGAAGATTTCTTTGGTTTATTGTTATTATTTTTCAAGGCATCAAATGTTATAACTCCATTCTGTACAAAACTTAACTCCTTAATTTGATTAGTTATAACTTCGATATAATTTCGTATCAACTCTTGCTCTTTAAGTTTTGCCACATATGTCATCTTCATATCTTCCAACTGAGCACTTGGATCAATGGGTTTAGGAAGCGGAGGTGCTGGAAGTTTCTCTTGTGGTGGTTGAAGTGATGATGAGGATTCTGGTAACTGGGAATTAATCGATTTAGACAGTGTTGGAAGTTCAAATTGTGATGATGGTGTTGTTGTTGTTGTTGTTATACCACTCGTTGCTGATTTCAAGATATTCATGGAAAGATCCTTTTCTTGTTTGATTCCACTTTTACGAGCGACATTTGGAGAAGCAACGATAGGGGATATAAGTGTACTTGGAGAAGGTGACTTCGTATTATCCAATGATAGAGTTTGCGGTAAAGTTGGTAACGGAGAAACACTGCTCAGAGAAAGATTTGCTGAAATTGGCGTATTGAAGGACGTATTAGTGTTACTCTTCATTGGAGTTGCTGTCGGTGTCTTTGTATGTGCCGATGACGAAGAAGATGATGCGTTAAGTGATGGTGAATTTACAACTGTTGTGGATGCTGATGACGATGAATTGGTATTGGAAACTGCAGGTATTCCCTTTATTGGATATTGCTGTTGGAACACTTCAATCAACTTGTCATCTGACATGTCCTCTTTCTTAATCTTAGTAGACACCTGTGAGTTACCAATACTCTTCATAGGCGAAGTAGATTGCCGAATATTGGCTGAAGCTTTTACAACTTGCGGTTCTATATCCTTCTTTTTCACTCGCTTTTTTGGACTTTGTTTTGGTTGTTTGTTCTTGTCATCGCCACCTTCAGTAGTCGTGGGTTTTCTTCCTGGTCTGGGCCTAGGTGGTAACACCCATCTTTTTGAAGTATTGATATTTAATGATGATTTGGGGTTTAATGATGCGGCAAATGACAGTCTTATTTGAAATTGAGTCTTCCCCAGGGGTAATGGACAAAAGCTACTTGGTTTAGGAAGCACTGCTATTGGTTTTGGAGCTATTGCTGGTTGTATCTTTGCATATTTAGGTGCGATATGTTGTGGGCTGGGGCGAGATGCATGTGTATGCGAGTGCACATTATGTTGAGGAGGAGGAGGATGTGCATGTACTTGATTAGAATGAGGGTGAACTTGCAGTGATTGCGACTGTGATTGCGGTTGTGATTGTTGCTGTTGTTGTTGTTGAGTGGTCGGTATACTTGAACGTTGGGTAAGTTTAGGACCTGATGTATTTGGTGAAGATTTTTGATCATTTGCATTGGGTTTTGCAGACAAAAAATTGCATAGTTTCGGATCATCCTGTTTATGGTGTATTGTAGTAGTTTGTGCTGTATTTAAAGTATTTGTACTATTTGTTGTATTTAATGAAGCATTTGATGGTTTTAGAGTGACGGGAGCTCGTATAGGTGTTGTTGTGGGAGATGTAGATGATTGTGGAGATTGTGATTTTTGTAGTAGGTTTGACTCCCCTGCTTCTTTTTTGATGATTGGATTCATTTGAGAGTCCATATCTTCCTGTTTTTATTCTATTCTTTTTCAAAAATGGGTTCTTTTCTTGTTAAGTTTCAAATACTTATTGTTGTATTTCTAAATATTAGATCTTGATCATTAAGTTTCAGGTTTAAAATTTGCAAAGACTCCAAAATAATTTCAACATAAATTGTTTTATTGTAATAACGATGGTTTGGTAACTGTTTAGATATCTCTATTTTACCAACTGTTGAACAAAAAGGTCTACTAAATAGCTTAGGAAAATTCGTCGATCAAATTGAAGACTTTTTTTGCAATATCCTTATTGTTTCTGGAACTCTTTTCAGTCTTTTTTTCAATAATAGTGATTAGTGGTAGATAAGAATCTTGATGGCTTGTTTTTTCAGTGTTTGTACACTATCTGATATGGAATATTTATATGCAAGGATGTGTGTTGAGAAAGTTTAATAATCGAACAGTATTTTATCCAGAACTTTTATTTCACCCTTCTTTGTATTTTTTTCTAAGGGAGAGAGAGAGAGAAAAGTTTTTTTTTCGGTTTGCACTGAGAGCGGCAATGTGATTTTTATCTGTTAGTGGTGTAATTAATTATGCGTGGGATAAACTTTTAATTCCGGGAAAGAGAAAAACAATTTAAGCAACGGTTAAATTTAATAGTGAGAAATTGTTGTTGTTTTTCTTTTTTACACTGTTTACACTGTTTACACTTTGATGTAGATAAAGATCAATACATATATTCAAATCACTCGTCGATCCCTTACAAATACCCTTACAAATACACAACTGCATATAATCAATATGAATTCACAGAACTCTCCTTTGAAAATAGCAACTCCAAGTAGATCATCGGCTGAAACTGCCACATCAAATGCTTTATCAACAACACAACGTCAATTAAGTCATTTGAATTCACAGGTTGCACAATTAAATGCTAACTTGACTGATTTTAATGAATTGATTGCAATTACAACTAGACAATATGCTGATATACAACTGTTAGGTAAGATGCAAGGAAGTTTGTTTATGGCTTGTCGTACTGTATTTGAAAACGATAACTTCAAAGATTCTGAACGTCAGGATCAAGAAAGCTAAAACCGGTACTAGATTCCTGAATCTCTGGATCAAAAAAGTTAAACCTGTTAGGGGCTAGTGTAGTGCTGAAGACGACAAAGAATTTGTGAAAGTATTGGTATTCAATATATATTATCTCGAAACCTTTACTCCAAAAGCACAATCGGACTAAGATAAGAATCATGGATACTCGACAATCAAAGGTAAGTCGAGAATTATGTACCACTTGTGAACAGCCGAAAAAGTTCAAGTGTAGAGACAACCCCCGCTACAATCAAATGTAAAATCCTAAAGTTCATGTGTATTTTATATTCTATGTACAAATTTTAGAGTGAAAACAATACCCTCACGATACCTTATGAACTATCTTCATCCTTCTTTGCCCTTTCCGCTTGTATTTCCTTCATTTTCTTCTCCTTATAGAACTTATACATTTCTCTCTTTTCTTTCTTTTCTTCGATCATTAAATCTCGTTCAATATCCAAATATTCTTGTTTTTGATACTTTGCAACACATGCTAAACTCTTATCATTTATAGCTTTACATTTTTCCATCCCTTCAATTGGGTTTTTATAACTATTTGAACATTCAACATATGCCTTGATTAAATCATCACATTTTGCAAATGCCTTTCTTCTCCATCTTGCAAATATAACTTTTTCTTCCTTTGGAGTAATGATCCAAGGTGGCAAATTTGGATCTGAACGTAACTCAACATCTTCAAATGTCTTTTTCTTTGGCCAGCCACTCATTTTTATCTCGGTATATATATACACTTCTTTCAGAAAGAATACTCTACCTTTTCTATGGGTGGGTGGGTTGATCTTTTTTTTTGTTTTTTTTGGATGGTGGTTTCGTTTCTCTACAGGTTTCGGCATTTGATGGTTTTTTCTTTCCTTTGGATTATTTTGAGAGAGAGAGAAACAAAACGTAAACAACTAATCTTTATAACATCCAGATTAATAGACACAACATATCATGGCATCACAACTAGACGAATTGGAGATTGAACTTAGAGAAGAACAAGGTTTACAATTTCTTGACCAATTTATAAAATCAATAAATGAAATCAATCAAGGTCGTGAAAATCGTATAGAAAGATTGCAAAATGATATTCGAATATTACAAGAGAAAATCATCGAATGTAGGAATCAACTAACTTCAATAAGTAAGCTAGATGACCAGAATTACCGATCTATTGCTAATGTGTCACAGTTATCAAGATATAGAAACGAACCTCTTGATAAGAATGAAAGTATCTTTAAAATTGTTGATCAAAGAGGATCATTGTTGGATAAATTACATGAAGAAGTAGTCAAGCAGTTGGAAGTTTTAACAAGTAAGATGAATTCATTGAGATATGCTGAACTTGAAGCCACTAAATCTTTGGAAGAAAGTAGGAATAAAATTGAGAATTTCCCTAATGAAAGAAATAATCAAGATTTATTATATCAAGATTCAAATATCCTTCAACTCAATTTATATAAAGCACTTGGTGTTCGTATTGGTATAGAAAGTAAAGAAATTATTGAAAGAGGAGAAAGAAAACAAAAGGAAGAAATAAGGATAATTATGAAGCGAGAAGGAATTGATATGCCCCATGTATTGGTAGATGATCCATTGTATAGTGATTTTTTCATTTCCAACTATATTTGGGATAAATTGGATGGTAACCCTGGTGAGAGGCCAAAGAGAATCAAGTCTAGGGTGATACCGCGTGAACGCCAACCGTTACAAGGATCTCAACAGTTTAATAGCACCGTCAGTCGTTCCACTCAAGAAACAATACAGGAAAAGACTCAAGCAACTAGTCAAGTTCTTCAGAGTCAAGAAGATTTCACACAAGAAATTCCAATGGAAATGACTCAACCCCTTACGTTTCCAGTAAGGCTGAATACGAATGATATTTCTCTCGAAAATCAACTGCAGAGTCAAGAAGATTACACTCAAGAAGTTCCAATGGAAATCACACAAGTGATGGAGAGCGTCGTCATTCAACCAGATGCAAGAGAGGTTGCAGTGACTGATATCGTAAAAGGAATTGGCAATGACTCTGAAAAAATTCAAGAAAACACCATGGCCGTGCTGGGCTTGGAAAAAGGAGGAACTGGTCACGACGAAGATATGGAAATGTTGGACGAAGATAGTCATGCAAAAATAGCAGAGGAGGTTACAGGGCAGAGCAATGAGGATGAAGACATGTCGGTTGACTAGGCAGATTATATATGCTTGAAACAGAAATCCACTGTTTGATAATTTTGAAGGTATACTTCCTCATGATAACAAAAATGTAGTTTAGAAATTATTGTAAAATTATGTATCAATTAATAAATTAAACCAATCGCAATATCAACCTTTCAATGGATAATCGAATTCATTCTTATACCTATGCATAGGTACGAAATATCTTGTTCTCTTCCAAAAAAAAATTACGTTTATAACTATGTACAAATCTTTAAATATCTTATATATATAAACCCAACCCACAAAACCTTGCTGAAAACTCTCTAGAAATGCTTTGGATTTTCTCTAAAGGACAATTTGGTCCATTTTGGAACAAGATGAACAATTCTTCTATAGTTCTTTTCATGTTTACTAAAAGTAGTATATTTATCCTTTGGAGTCATTTCATGTTCCTTTGGGAAATCAAACTTTAAATAATCAACAATCTTAGTACCGGTCTCTTGACCTTCAGTCTTATTGGTGGCCTTAATTAATCCTTGATAAATGGCTTCAATATTTGAATCTACTTGTTTCATACGATTTCTTAATCGGCATTTTTGACTTGGTGACATTCTTGGGGCTCTCTTCCAAAGATATCCTCCGGATCTTACCAATGAGGCTTGGAATGGACCGAACATAGTTAGATGATGTGATGCTGATTGAAAAAGGCTAATCCGTTGCCTGTTTTTGGTTTGTTGGTTCTTAAATGTTTTCACACTAACTGAAAAAAAAATTTTCTGTTAGTGAGTGTGTGGAAACCATATTGGAAAAGAGACATAGATTTTACTTTTACGACATTTAGACAAATGTCGTATGTCGAATTTTTGCATCCAAAACTGAATGGCTCTATGGAATACTTGTCAACTGCCCCATGTACCTCATGGAACTTTGATACAATACAACTGTGATACATTTCAACATTGGACATTGATGGAAGTCCCGTTCCATAATATATCAACATTAATATGTATAGCACAGTTTTATGTTAATAAAACTGTTGGAAGTAATCCGATAGTTGGAGGAAAGACAAAGTACATTGACACAAGAAAAGTAGGAGGATCGGTAGAATCAATCAAAAACATTTAATGGAGCGTTTTCAATCTTGGCTGACCTTGGGCTTCGGAAGAAGAGGTGGAGTAGATTATACAACTGAGTTAAGCGAATTCCCGTTCTTAGGTTGAACAATGAATAAACCCAGGTGAATGTTTCCATGACAAAGTGTACTATGACTTTATGTGCCCAGCAGTTCAACAGTTCCCGTACGGTCGGTTAACTTTTTCCACTTTTAACGCCTAAAAATGATGAGATAACTTTTTTTATTCCGGACTTATCAAAATTCAAAATCTCGAATCACGGAACTTAGTGGGGTGGTTACAAAATCTATATGCAAGAGATAGTAACATTTTAGATTGAGTTTAGTTACGATTCGTGAATGTAGATATTAGCATGACTTGCTGGCGCATTGGTAGTAGATTGCGATGTACGAAAACTAACCACATTATAATAATCAAGAATCTTGACCATTCTTTCCCGAAGTGGATACGCCTACGCCTGTCCCCCACACTCGTTAATCTCAAGTTACCTCGGCATCTGTACTTGCAATATTGAGAGTCCACTTTTCATGGTAAGGAATTAGAAGAAATTGAAAATAATGTCTCCCAACTTTTAAAAAAGTTAAAGTGTTAATGGGGAATTTTCATTAGGGTTTACCTTCCACGT
>LQMZ01002512.1:2636-18635 GCA_001655765.1 Hemisphaericaspora gorwae
TAAACTCTTCCTCTTTTATCAAGTTTAATATCACCAACCTCCCCCTAATAAAGTAACAACATCATCATGGACATCTTAATGGATAAACCCCAATTGGATCAATACCATCAAGAAAAACTCCACCATACACCATGGGTTGAAAAATATCGTCCCAAAAACCTTTCAGAGGTTGCATCTCAAGATCATACAGTTAAAGTATTAACTCAAACTCTAAATTCCGGGTCTAATTTACCTCATATGTTATTCTATGGTCCTCCAGGTACAGGTAAGACATCTACAATCTTAGCATTAGCTAAACAACTTTTCGGACCAAGATTATATAAATCTCGTGTATTGGAATTAAATGCATCTGATGAACGAGGAATTAGTATTGTTAGAGAAAAGATTAAGAATTTCGCAAGATTAAATATAAGTAATCCTACCCAAGAAGATTTAGATAATTATCCATGTCCTCCATATAAGATTATCATATTGGATGAAGCTGATTCTATGACTAATGATGCACAATCTGCCTTGAGAAGAACTATGGAAATTTATAGTGGAATCACGAGATTTTGTTTGGTTTGTAATTATATTACTAGAATCATTGATCCAATTACTTCAAGATGTTCAAAATTTAGATTTAAATCTTTAAATAATAATAATGCCTTACAAAGATTGAAATATATTTCCCATGAAGAAGAATTACATTTGGAAAATGATCAAGATGTATTACAAGAAATCTTAACTATTAGTGCAGGAGATTTAAGAAAAGCAATTACATATTTACAATCAGCAGCTAAATTATCCAAATCTTTGCTTGATGCAAATACAAATGATTCAACAACAACTGGTTTAATTACAGTGGCATCAATTAGAGAAACTGCTGGGATTTTACCAGATGAAACATTATCACAATTAGTCAAAATTATAAAAACAAAACAAACTAAATTATTAATTGATTATATAAATGATATTATCTTACAAGGATGGAGTGCTCAACAATTATTAGATCAATTACATGATAAATTAATCCTTGATGATTCATTATCAACATTGGCTAAAAATGAAATATCACTTGTATTATTTAAAATCGATAGTAGATTGAATAATGGGACTAATGAACATATTCAATTGTTAAATGCTGTTTTACAGGTTTCCAAATTTGTATAGTAACTATGTTTGTATGTATATATCGTGTAATACAAAGTAAACAAGACAGTGACGTGGAATAGAACGAGGAGGGAATCTAGCGAAGAGGGACTCTAACGAGAAGGAAAGACTTCAACTGATGCTCTAGTCATCGGAAGGAATGATCTATAAACGGTATGTCTATTTTAAGAATATTTTGTGTCTAAGAAAACACCTTTCTTGTTTGATGACTCAGGGGCAAAGAACAAACGATGCATCCAGACCTCAATAAAGATTATCATTGTAATCACCAACCATCTTTAAAGCGTGACCCAACTGGTGGAAATGCTTAACCACTTTCTAATCTGAGCCTTGAGGGTTGAAATATTTCCATCTATAGGAGTTAAACTATTGCTGGAATCAACCCACACCTGTAACATAGAGGCTGCAGGCCTATTGATGAGGTTGGTTTCCGATATCTTATACGATGCATTTGTAATCAGAATGTATACATTTGAAACCTTATCGTGGATTATACGGTACATCCCTGCATATCCATGACTATTTTAGGTCACCTCGTCTATATCAGTTCTTTACAATTGATGCCTTATCGTTTGATGCCTTCACGTCGATCGTACGATACATCCGTGCATATCGATGACCAAATTACGGCACCTATTTTCCATCAAGTTATACATTTTCTCCCCCTATACTATACTTACGATATCATCTAGATCTATATGTTTCTCCAATTTATTATCTATACGAGGATCAGTAATTCCCTCTTGTTTAGCAATTTCCTATTTAGTTCTTCACGCCTGTATAGCACAATATCCTAAATATAAATCTTACTTCAAACTAGTAAACAGACTTCTTTAACGCCGTATAAAGAAATTTTTAAATTTGCGCTTCCCCAGCTGGATACTGGATCCTACCTTCAAATTACAGATCGTATTTCGTATCCACTTCCTAATGACTACGAAAGACGCACTCATCTTTACCTCCTGATAATTTAGACTGATATGTTAACCATGGCATCTTGTCTTCTTTCAATAATGTGTTATAGTTTCTCAATATTTGTATCTCCACCTTCTGTAGATAATTTTCTATACTAAACTAGGCTCATATATTCAAAGATCGATATCTGAAAAGTCTTTCAATTTACTAACTAAGACATTTCACTTTACTCCTATGACAAATATGTTATCTATAACGATTTGCCGATCATTAGGATATAGACGCATTAATTTGAACAAACAGTGACTATCTACAATTATAATATCATTCAATTTCCAGATGTATTCAATTAGGCCACGGAACATGTAACATATTTTTACGTGGAACAATGTTTATGATCTGTCGCTGGTGAACTATTGCGTTATCATAGGTAGTTTGTTCAGCAATGCGTTCATCAATTTTTCAAATAATATGTTCTTAAAAATAGAAACGGTCAACGAGATACATGTAACCTTTGGACATCTGCAAGTTCCTGTCATCGTTGTGGGAAATTAAGTCATCTTTCTCGATAATTTTTATTTTTTGGTGTGTTGCATAGAGCATCTCGTATGTTTTTGAACTGGTTGATCTTGTTGTTTATCCCATCTTTGACAATCCACGTTGCTGGATTTCAACAAAGTCAACATGGATGAATAAATGTTGACAATATATTGTGCATAATAGCATATACTAATACCAACACAAAGAAAAGGTTCTGTGATCTTATATTTCTGAAGAACATACATCATGATGCGAAACAAGTCATCGATCATTCTTTTTATTCAAGTTGCAAAAAATATGACTGCAAAAAATAACATTCCCCAAAAAGAAATATTTATTTACTTCGTTAAGAAATCAACTAACGTTCCAATATATAAAATATCCATTTTCTTTTATCAATAGTAACTCCTTTTTCACTAAGCCGGGAATCCAAAAGGAAAGAAATTCCTCTCATAGTGCGTCGTAATGCTCTTTCTAGGAATATAAATTAATCTAACTGCTACTCTTTCGAACCATTTTTTGTTATATTTTGGGACAGTTATCAACCAAACAACAAGATGCTTATCTACAAATTAATTTACAGTTTATTCCTATGTTTCCAAGTAACCCAGGCTTTAGTTATTGATCCAAAGCTAAGAGCAGAGCTTAAAGTACCACGTTCCGACGAGCCTGGTATAAGACTTAACTCAGGCAGACTTAAGTCAGTTGAACCTGCCATACGACGTAGGTCATGTGAACCTGCCATAAAATTTAACTCGAATGAACCTGCCATAAGACGTAGGTCGGATTTACCTGCCATAAGACAAAAGCCAGAGAATCTTTGTAGATTCTTATGTGACCCCCGATCCAAAAAGAAACATTTAAATCCAAGAAATGGTAGTGTGCGTATTATTGTATGGCCCCAAAAGGGAGAGAGATTCCCTTTAGATGCTGATCTTTCTGACGTTGTGTTGAACCTTAAATGGAAAATCAAAGAAATTCTAGGCATTCCACCTCATCAACAAACTTTGGTCTTCGATAAACAGCAATTAGAAGATTCTCAACCTTTAACCCACTACAACATCCAAGAATTATCTACTGTACTTTTAATCTTTTGATTAAAAGGTGGTTAATAGCCCTCCAATTTAGAAAACATATTTTGAGCGTATCGCATTAACTAGTATATAGCTTGTGTAAAATATACAAATCTTATACTTTATGAATAATTAAATAGGCGTTGAAATCCTTTGAATACGACGCAAATACACCATGAATACGATGAATATTGTCCCCAATAATCAAGTTCCTCAAAAATACAATAACCGACCCCCCCTTCTCCTCAATCATCCACTTTTAAAGGTGTCAGTACCATAGTGGCTACAATGGCCACTTCCTTGATTGTGACAGAAAACAATACTGGGAAGGTAAATCAAATCCCAACCACTGTCGCTTGTCAAGTCAATGGTGTAACCACATCCAAGTCCTTCCTAAGGAATTATAATCCATCTAATACACAAACAAATGCATAACCATAGCACATAGTTCCCTCAATCGTGTGCCATCCATTCCCCAAGAAAATCCATCAGCATCTCCTGCAGTGGTGGACCCTTTTGACCCTTCAGGTGAAGGTTCAACCAACCATGACTTCTCCAGTTCTGTCTTATTAGGCGTTGCAATATTTCCTTCTATAGGAGTTAAACTATTGTTGGAATCCGCCCACGCTGTAACATAGAGGCTGCATTCCTATTCTAAGTGCTGGTTTCCGATATCTTATGCAATGCGTTTGTCATTCATAATGTATAGATTTGCAGTAGATCATAGGGTACTTCTTTTCTTGCATATCCATGACCATTTTGAGGTCACCTCATCTATTATCATTTCTTTACATTTGATGCCTTATCGTTGATCGTACGATACTAGTTTTGCCTTAATGCCATGTGTAAAAAAAAACGATACATCCTTGCATATCAATGACCATATTAGGTCATCTATTCTCCATCAAGTTATCCATTTTCTCCCCCTATACTACACTTACTATATCATCCGGTTCTATATGTTTCTCCAATTTATTATCTACGAGGGTCACGAATTTCCTCTTGTTTAGCTATTTCCTATTTAGTTCTTCACGCCTGTATAGCTCAATATCCTAAATATAAGTCTTACTTCAAAGCAGTAAACAGACTTCTTTAACGCCGTATAAAGATATTTTCAAATTTGCACTTCCCTCTCTGGATATTGTTTAGAGTCTACCTTCACATTACAAGTCGTATCTCGTATCAACTTTCTATTTATACTACACTCATGCATTCAAAGATCGATATCCGAAAAGTCTTTCAATTTACTAACTAAGACATTTCACTTTATTTCTATGACAAATATGTTATTTATAACTATTTGCCGATCATTAGAATATAGACGCATACATTTGAACAAACGGTGTGTATCTATAATTATAATATCATTCAATTTCCAGATGTATTCAATTAGGTCACGGAACATGTAACATATTTTTACGTGGAACAATGTTTATGATCTGTCGCTGGTGAACTATTGCGTTATCATAGGTAGTTTATTCAACAATGCGTTCATCAATTTTTCAAATAATAAACTTCTTAAAAATAGGTACGGTCAACGCCTTACATGTAACCTTTGGGCATCTGCAAGTTCCTGTCATCGTTGTGGGAAATTAAGTCAGCTTTCTCGTTAATTTTTATTTTTTGGTGTGTTGCTCAGAGCATCTCGTATGTTTTTGAACTAATTGATCTTGTTGTTTATCCCATCTTTGACAATTCACCTTGCTGGATTTCAACAAAATCAACATGGATGAATAAATGTCGACAATATATTGTTTATAATACAATATACTAATATCAATACAAAGCAAAGGTTCCGTGATCTTATATTTTTGAAGATCATACATCATCATACAATGCAAGTCATCGATCATTCTTTTTATTGAAGTTGCAAAAAATATGACTGCAAAAAATAATATCCCCAAAAAGAAATGTTTGTTTACTTCGTTAAGAAATCAACTAACGTTCCAATATATAAAATATCCATTTTCTTTTATCAATAGTTACTCCTATTTGACTAAGGCGGGAACCAAAAGGAAAGAGATTCCTGTCATAGTGAGTCGTGATGCTCTTTATAGGAATATAAAAGGGTTCGCAATTCTACTCTTTCGGACCTTTGTTTGTTATATTTTTGGGTCAGCTATCAACCAAACAACAAGATGCTTATCTACAAATTAATCTACAGTTTATTCATATGTTTCCAAGTAACCCAGTCATTAGTTATCGATTCAAATCTAAGAGCAGAGCTTAAAGTACCAGATGAACCTTCCATAAGACGTAGGTCAGATGATCCCTCCATAAGACTTAAGGCAGATGACCCTCTCGTACATTTACCTTCCATTAGTGAACCTTCCATAAGACTTAAGTCAGATGATCCTTCCTTAAGACGTAGGTCGGATGACCCTGCCATAAGACAAAAGCCAGATAATCTTTGTAGATTCTTATGTGACCCCCCATCCAAAAAGAAACATTTAAATACAAGAGATGGAAGTGTGCAGATTCTTGTATGGACTCCGAAGGGAGAAAGAATCGCTGTAGATGTTGATCTTTCTGACATTGTGTTCAACCTTAAATGGAAAATCAACGAAATTATACGCCTTCCACCTCGTCAACAAACTTTGGTCTTCAATAATCAGCTATTAGTAGACTCTCAGCCTTTATCCCACTACGGCATCCAAAAGGGATCTACTTTATATTTATTGTAAGGTGGTCAATAGTCCTCCAATTTAGAAAACATATTTTGAGCGCATCGCATTATCTAGTATTTAGCTTAAGTAGAATATACAAATCTTATACTTTATGAATAATTAAATTGTCGTCGAAATCCTTTGAATACAACACAAATCCACTATGAATACTATGAATATTGTCCCCAATAATCAAGTTCCTCACAAACTCAATAACTGAACCCCGTTCTCCTCAATCATTGACTTTTAAAGCTGTCAGTACCATACTTGATCTCAAGTTGACTACAATGGCCACTTCCTTGATTGAAACAGAAAGCAATACTGGGAAGGTAAATCAAATCCCAACCACTGTCGCTTGTCAAGTCAATGGTGTAACCACATCCAAGTCCTTCTTAAGGAATTATAATCCATCTAATACACAAACAAATGCATAACCATAGCACATAGTTCCCTCAATCGTGTGCCATCCATTCCCCAAGAAAATCCATCAGCATCTCCTCTAGTGGTGGACTCTTTTGAGGCGAACGTTCAACCAACCAAGTCTTCTCCAGTTCTGTCTTGTGGGAACTGCTATTGATCTCCATTTGTGGATTAGTAGTATAAGAAAAGTTTAAGTTACCGTTTGTTTATTCTCCAAATGTTTCATTTGTAATTTTACTATGATATATTTTCTATACAGAAAGTAAATAAAAGTATCGGAAATTTTAATGTAATTTTACGCTTTGCAATCATCTACAACAATCCATGAAATATTTCTAAATACTCCATTTCTACAGCAATTCAACATGGATATACCGTTTCAAAGATCAATTACTAATGGTCAGTATTTTATAGAAACTGGTGCAATATATACTTGTATTAATAATAATTAAAAATCAAAAAAAAAAATTAGAAAAGAGAAATATACAACAACATTTCCATCATCTAGGTTGACCACCTTGTTGGCCTGGCTGGCCACTAGGCTGACCACCTTGTTGTGGGGCACCTTGACCCTGTTGTACTGGTTGCTGCTGAAAATGTGGAGGCAATACCATATATCCAGGCGGAGGAGGCATAAATCTAGGATTAAAACCTGGTGGAGGTGGACCACCTGGTCCACCCATATGAGGTGGAAAACCACCTGGTGGAGGAGGAGGCATAAACCCACCGGGACCACCGGGACCACCGGGGCCACCTGGTCGAGAACCATTTGGAAAAACCCCAGGTGGAGGAGGAAGTGGAGGGCCATTCCTAGAGCCTTGTCCTGGTGGAGGGGCGCCATATGGGAATGGAGGCGCAGCCATCCCAGGCGGGAACTTTCCTGGGTGCTGTTGCTGTTGTTGTTGACCTTGTTGTTGACCTTGTGCTTGCCTCATCCATGGTGGGATTTGTCCATGAAGTTGACCATGTTGTGGTATCTGATTGTGTGGGAGCTGTTGATGTTGTTGGGGAGGTAAGCGTTTGTTGGCTTGTTGCTGTTGTTGCGGCTGTTGTTGTTGCTGTTGTTGTTGCTGTTGTTTTTGCTGTTGTTGCGGCTGTTGTGGTTGCTGTTGTTGCAGTGGCGGTGTTTGGCGCGGCTGCTGATTTTGCTGTTGTTGTTGTTTTGGTTGAGTAGATTGTTGTTGAGAATTCAATAATGAAGCCAAACCATTCGTTGTCGGACTAGAATTTTGTGCATTATCTGGCGAGCCCTGACCTGGTTGTGTTTGTTTATTTAATAAGGACATGAAGAAATTATCATTGGTACTTGGAGCAACACCTCCTTGAACTGGAACTCCGGCAATTGGAATTTGTCCTTGGGATGAGAAAGGAATCCGACCTGGTGGACCCCTCTGATGTTGTTGGTTTGGGGGCTGACGTTGCTGTTGTTGTTGTTGTATTTGCTGGGGTGGAAGTTGTTGTGTTTGTTGGGGTGGAGGTTGTTGATTCTGTTGCTGTGCCTTCTGAGATGGAATTTCTTGAGGTTGTCCTCCAAAGAATTTGGAGAATCCAGGTGGAGGTGCCGGATTAGCGCTAGCAGAAATGCTTGAACCTGGTGCGGTTTCTCCAGCTGCTATTGTAGATGCACTCACAGGAGATGAACCATCTTTATTTTCTGTGGTTGGCTGATGGAAAAATGAAGAAAATCTTGAACTTCTAGCCGCGGCAGCGGCTGCTGCTGCAGAACAAGACGAAGAAGAAGATGTAGATGTATGTTCACTATTTGGAGTATTAGATTCTTCATGGGTGGATGTTTCCTTTGTTTGGTCATCAGTCTTTGGCTTTACAAATGAAAAGAAATTATCAACTTCATTACCTGCATGAACTGCCTTTTCGGTTTCATTATCATTAATAGTAACTTCATCAATAGTTTCTCCATTTCTTAAACGTTCTTTCTTTCTCATTTTTGATTTCCATTTTTCAAAATCTTCAACTGTTTGACCCATTCCAATCATCGTGTTTCCACTGATATTTGCACCACCACCGGTAATACCATCACCACCAAGGGTGTTTGAAGAACCAGTAATGTCATCCCACTCAGGTTCAGCCTCATCTTCATCACCTAAAATATTAGATTCATGAACATCATTTGACATACTAGTATATGATTTACGTTCCCAACTTTCATTTAAATGTTGTTTATCTTTATCTCTTCTATTGTAACTATTTCTCTTTTGATGATATCTACCACCTCCTGGTTGATTATTTGATGCATTGGAATTGTAATCTTGTTTATTAGTTCTTGATTTCCAAAACGTTTTATCTGGTAATTCATTTGAATCTTTATAACTGATAATATGAGGTGAATTTCTTAAGCTTAATAAATAATCAATGGTATAAATCATCGGTAAGCCCTGTTTCTTCATTGGGATTGTATTAAAGAACGATGGAGAGTTGTCATCGACAGTTGTTGTATCGATATTGGCTGTCAGTTGTTGTTCATTCTTGTTCAGTTGTTGATCTACATCTGGGGTTGATTCTTTTGCAGCATTAGCAATTGCCGAATCTAATAACTTCGACAAAACATTACTTGGGTCTAAACTATGAATTGAACTTGGAGGTAATGGAGATTGTATTGATGAAGAACTATCAGATATTTGAATGATAGATGGATCTTCAAATAATGGATTATCTGACGACATTGTTTTGTAAGTTGTATGTTGTAATTGAAGATATAAATAAGTTTTAAAATCTATGGGTATATAGTAATGATTGCTCTATAGATAAGATATTGTATGTATATACTGATTATTATCACTCGATCTGTTTTACTTGGTTAAAACAGTCAATCAATTTTTGCCCTTTTGGAAGAATTTTTTTTTTGCTTTTTTGGTTTTGGGAGTTTTTGGGTGGGGAAGTACACGACCACTCCTATGAACAGACCCTTTCCATTTATCATTCTACTAACACACCCTTATAACTTATGATGGGTGTACATTCCCATTCAGAGTAAAACATGGGAAACTGTAATGGGATACCTATTGTTAAGTTTGTTTTAGAGATACATATTTGGTTCCCATACCTAACGGTAACGGCAGAACAAACACTGTTTAAACATCTAGGCTACAAATCGTAAATACATGTAGAGAATCATACACTATATTCTCTATAAGTTTTGACAACAGACGTTCCTTACTCCTACAGTAGTAGATATATATTCACTGAAACGACACTTAAATGGGAAAATATCCCCCCGAAAGGTTCACTTACAAGATTATATTTAATACCATCGTAAAACTAAAATGAAAAATTCATGTAAATTTATACGTTATAAAATAAATCTCTGTAATAAATACAACATCCATAGAAAATCACATACATGCTCTATACTCATGCTATCATCATCATTATAAAAACAAAAACAAAAACGCATACAAGTGATAAATCAATTGCTCAAATAAGGAACATTCAATCTCATAATTTCTCGACACATTATAAACCAATCAATATCTCTTAAGTAATGAGTTCCATCAGCAAACCCATCTCCAGGTTCACCTCCACTTCCATTCTCTTGTAATTGTTTCAACTTTTCCAGCTCTTCCCATTTAAATAATTCATACATCAACCGTAAATTAGGTTGAATGATAATATTCAATCTTCTAACACGAACATATAAATATGCCAATGATAAGTTCACTTTTAATCGTTTCATAACTTCTGCAACTACAACAGTTGCACTTCGACTTACACCAACTCGACAATGTACTAATATCTTTGTTTCACCATTAGTACGTTGATATTCGTCATCAATGAATTTAAGTACATGAGGTAATGCCAAGGTTAATTCATCAATCCCATCATCTTCTAAATTGTTCACCTTCATAACGGTGTCTATCGTAGTATGATGATGATGTTGTCGATGATGCTGCAGTTGATGATGATGGTGATGATGATGTTTTGGTATAATATCAAAAATTTCAATATTTCCATTATCTAATTCTTGAGTATTGATTTCATTATGATGTTTAAATTTATATCCATTTAACCACGGTAATGTTTCACCTACGGAAATAATCTTTTTAATTCCTAATTTATTCAATAATGATAAACACAGGGCATGTTTTAATGATCCAAGATATAAATAAGGTAATATTTTCGATGGGATTGATCCATCTACTTCATTAACCCAATCGCCTCCATTCTCATCGTCACGAAGCCTATAATTGGAACTGTCGGGATTATCAGAATCACTAGAATATCCACTAGAATCGTCCATTTCTTCATCATCACTATTCTCAATATATCCTAATCTCAAGCTATTAGCCTTGGCCAATGGTGTAGTAGAACCCAATAACAACTCATTCAAATCTTGTGCACTTAAAGTTTCTAATTGAGACCAATTCATATTTTGTTTAATTACCGGACTAAATTTTCTTAAAATTGGCTGTAACTTCTTTAAAATTATAACATCACTGGCAAAAATATAAAATGGTCGACCATAATCCAAATGTAATTTTAACATGGCATCATGTAAACTTAAATTAAGGGAATACATCAAATAACATAAAATAAATAATGATGATTCAGTATATCCATCACTACAATATATTAAGCAACTCAATGCATTCGATGAAGTAGATGATGAATATAAATATATCAATTTACAAGTATTGACCAATGATTCAAGACTTTCTCCTTTACAATCACCAATACCAATTGATCCAGATGGTGGGACTAAAATAACATGACGTTCATTATCTGGAGATTGTTCATGTGATGAAATACTGTAGGTGAACAATAATTGAGATAACATGGCAAGACTAGGGAATTTAGCATCTGAACTACAATGAATAAATAATTTCCAATTCGATCGAAGTGGGTAATTTATCTCAGTTATATCAAGTTGATGATTTATAACATGAGAATTCTTTGGATTGTTGTATAAATCTTTCAATTGATCAACTTCCATTGGATCATTAATGGTTGTGATTGATGCTGATGCTGATGTTGATGCTAATGCTGATGCTGATGCTGATGCTGATGCTGATGCTGATGCTAATGCTGATGCTGATGTTGATACCACTTTTGATTTTGAGGTTGTTGATGATGCAGTTAGGTAATCCCATTGATTTCCTGCCCAGACATTTTGATGTAACTTGGTAGCCGATGACATCTTTGAAGTTTCAATCTTTTCCAATATTGAAAAATCAATATTTGAAATTAATGATTGATATTTCTTATTGTTCAAATGTCTATTTAATTTCATCAATTGATTAATATTAATAGTATTATGAACTGAATGATAAGGAAAAGCATTTCGTAATTCATGATCAACTTGCTTTTCATCTTGACACAACTCCGAAGGTATAACTTCATTTAAAATATAAACATTATACTTTGAACCTGGTTGATCATTTCGTTGTTGATGATAATGTTGTGCTAACCAAAGTATACGAGCAATAGATTTGATATTTTTATTTCCATAAACTATAAAATCACAACATGTTGATAATTTAGCAACTTGAATATGAAAATTTCTTAACGAAATTCCTCTGTCAGGATCTAAATTTTTGAAAATTGGTAATACTTTCAATTTAATACAATCTTCAACTAATAAATCAACAAAGTCATCTCCTCCTTGATATATATCTGGTATAGCTATATCTTGGATTAAACGAACAATAGCAGATTTTGATACATCTAATCGTTGTAAAATTTCCGTTATACAAACATGATTTCTTAATGTTACAATTGGATCATCAGCAATACACATCAAAAACCTTATATCTGAAGGTTGTGATAAATGGAAATTATTAAATATTTCACTGTTATCACCTAATTTATCATATAATAGTTGTTGTTGTTGTAAAAAGAATGATTTCTGAGCAAAATTATCTTTATTTAAACCATGTAACCAAGGAAACATAATACTTGTTTTTGGTAAAGTTGAATTAAAATACCAAAGAAATACTTGTTTTAATTGATCTAATGATAATGATTTGATTGGAAATTCAATATCACGATATTTAGTTAAAGATGTATAAAAACATGAAGTAATATCAAATGGTGATTTCTTTTCCATATTTAATTTTTTTGTTTTTAAACCACGTTGGTTTACTTGTGATATGGTATTGTTTTCATCAACGTTCTCTTCATCACACTGTATATCATCAGGATTGTTCAATACTTTTGAACGTGCTATATATCTATCTCGTTCATAAATTATATCGTTGGAAGTTGATGACGATCGTTTAAATCTCGGGATTTTTTTTCGTTTATCTGAAGTTGTCATGATGGTATGGGGAGAGGAAGTAGGTGATGTAGATGTAGCAGTAGTAGTATTGTCAGTATTAGAGCAACTAGTAGTGGTAGTAGAAGTTATAGTTGAGTTGCTGTTAGTAAATAATGATGATGATGATGTTGTAGTTGTAGTTGTTTCTTGTTGTGGTGCGGGTAAAGAGAGGGATGATGAGGGGCTAAGAATATTTTGCTGGTGTACGGCATTTTGTGGGGAGGAAAACGTCGAGGAAAATGGTGCAAGTTTAGTTGTTTTTGTTGTTGATTCTGCTATTGTTGTTGATGATGATGATGATGATGATGGGTTATTTGTCGACGAAGAACCAACAATACTTATTGTTGCCAATGTATCAGGAGAAGTACTATTGTTTGAAGTTGATACGGTAGAATCTGATGTAGTTGAAATACATGGCGCATTTATTGAATTTGTGGATTTTGGTTTTGTTGATGTAGAAGCAGTAGATGAGAACACTTGGCCAATAGTCTCATTCTCTATAGATGTATGTGACAGCATATGAGAAATGTTCTCAGTTGCAGTGGCAGTCATATAGAGTATTGGATGGGGGGAGGGGTATATAGAATGTGCACTATATGTTTTGTGTATGATTAAAAAGAAACGGACAAGTACTAAGCAACTGTGGTTGAATATAGTTTGTTAGAAGTACCCAGGAGTATAGTCATATGCACTAGATCTGGTAGTAGAAAGTAGTAGTAGTAGTTGTGGTGGTGGTAGTAGCAGTAATAATAATAATAGCAGTACCTATATATTAATCTTATCTTTAAAAGTAAGTGAATGAGAGATAAGCGATCGTATTTTACAGGGAAAAGAATTGATGAATGATGCCTTTTTTTTAATTGTTCGCTAACACTTTCCTCTTTCCTCTTTTAGGTAATTTTATTTATATTTAAACTATTAAACATTACTATCACTATTACTATTACTATCACTATTAACACTCCCTTGTATAGTGTATTCTTCTAAAACAGTTATGAAAAAGCCTCAAGCTAACCGAGGGTGTCACTGCTACCAAATTTAAATTTAGCCTACAAATCTCCTCTTCTTTCAAACGCAAGCATATTTAAGAAATATTTAACATATGTTTACCCTCACTAGATTTACTGTGGAGATATCGGGGAGATGTCGGAGAAGGGGTGTGGTGGCTCTCAGAAATGAAGAAAGTGGTGTACGGATATTTGTAGTAGAGGATATCCTTGGAAATTGTTAAATTTTACTTGGGGATTTATTCAGAATTTTAACAAAAAACCTTGAAATGAAAATCGTATTTTCTCTTGACTGCAAAAATATCAATAAATCGTAAACATTCATACTATCTCTTACAACCTTATAACTTCATTCCCATAAGATGAAGGAATATGAATGGGTTAATCACTTGTAAATAACCAACACTGTCCAAGAGTTTTATGAAACTTTGAGACTATGGAGTGCATATAAATCTTTAGAATTGCTTTGCATACTTAATAGATTGTCGACTTTATTTTATTGGAACAACCTCGTGTTAGAGGTCAATCTTACTAAGAGTGGAGAGAGCATTCATTTTTTAGCGTCCGGCAGATAAAAATTACTACTGAAGGTAAACATTCAACCCTGATGTTGGAGGTTCACATTAACAAGTTAACTCTTTAGCAACAGTGGGGGGAACCCATACTTTTGAAATTATAGTTTTGTTCATTAGTTCTATGTTTGTGTAATTCTCTGAGAGGGGGAGGCGTCGGGGTCTCCGTCGGTACACTACACTCCACTACCGTCTGCTGACCCATTCAGCATTCTCCTTTATGCCGATGGTTACATGAACTCATTTCTCATTTCTCGTTTCTCATTTCTCATTTATTACACTACCATTTGATTAAACAATTTCACATCAATTACAAAAAAGATCGCGTTCATGACGTAAAAGATGGTTTAGGAGAAATTTCTTGGACCTTTCTCGTCTTTGTTACATTTCTTTTGCGTTTTTTCTTTGTTTTTGGCTTGGGGATCTTTAAAACAATCTCAGATCTTACTTACACTGTGGATTAATTATAAATCAAGAGGAAACAGAGCAAAAAAACAAATTACCTTATAGTTCAGTTATTTATACTATTGTAACTACAAACAATATGTAACTACAAAGAATATATATTAATCAATGGTATGTTGTTCATTTTGAGTGACAATGAGAGCTTATGTTCAAGATTCTTTGACTTATAGGAGGATTCGCGTTCATGTTTCATTGTACGATTGATTTTCTTGAATTTATTCACCAAATATTTAAAGCAAAATTTCTTGTACGGATTATCAAAGACCGTGTTTTCTTGGTGTCGAAAACTTACATGAAGGAAAATGTATATTGAAATTTTATCTTTCAAGATACAATACAATACAGAGAACTAGTTTTGTACCAATTGCATTTAAAGCTAGTCATATAATGAATTCATTCAGGTTGTTATTGCTGAGTTAGTTAATGCTGTAAAATCAATTGCAAAAATAATCAATCGTAAAAACCACTTCCCAAAAAGAATTCGTCATCTGCATTCAAATCTTGTCTGGTTTGATTACATAAGAGGTGCCATATTTAGATACCATGTTTCCCTTTTAAGACTTTCTATTTCCAAGAACACACTAGAATCACATCTGAATTTAAACAATACCATCTTGGTATTCCTTAAATCACGCCTTTTCAAATCGTAAAACCAGTTTTTGCTTGGCTTGGTAGTAAAATAGTCCATTTCCACTTCATTCTGTTATTGTCAAGCAAATTTCCCTTTTTTCCAAGCTATTTCCAAAGATTTTCATCTAAATCTCCCACACTAATTTTTGAACAAGTAACAAAAACTGGTGTCTCCTTTCAATATCAGCATCCAAGAAGTTCTTATTTCAAAATTCGAAAATACTCGAAGAAATTACATATATAAGCCCATATCCAGTTTCTTCAATTTTCAAAAATTCTATTATGCCT
>LQMZ01002513.1:0-14798 GCA_001655765.1 Hemisphaericaspora gorwae
TACATATATGCTGGATAAATGTATAAGAAAATGCTCCTGTTGTAATAGAGAGCGGTTTGATGATGAGCCAATGGAAGCCAGACATTACCAAAGGTGTCCCAAGTGTCGTATTATCAGTAGAAATTTTAAACGACGAATGAAAGGCGGCTCAAATGCCATTAAAAAACCATGGGGTAAAGCGACCTTGCTCTATGCATTAAAGCAATTTCGAGAACAAGGTATGAGTGATGATTTCATGGAGGAGGATGACGAGTATCTCTTTCAATTCCGTAATAAACCATTCATTTATGATGCAGAAATCAAACGCGTAATGAGTGCCAATTATGTTTCCCCTATAAGTTCCGAGTCACATCAACTAAGGAAATGTTCTCGTTGTGCACGACAGAGGTTTGATGACGAGCCAGAGAATGTGAAACGGTACAAGTATTGTGCAAAATGTCGTCTTTGGGACTGGAAAAGGAGAAGAATAAGAAAACCGTTGCCTGAAGAAACAATGCTTTATGCTTTAAAACAGTACCAGGAACGAAGTTCAAGTGATAATTTCATAGAGGAAAATGGCTTATTTGATATCGAATATTTCCATCAATTCCGTAATAAACCATTCAATTATGACGCAGAAATCAACCGCGTCATGAGTCCCAGTTATGTCCCTCCATTAATAATGGCTGACTCACATAAACGGAAATGTTCTGGTTGTAGACGAGAGAGATTCGATGATGAACCAAGGGATGTGAAACGCTACAAAAATTGTGCACAATGTCGTCTTAAGCTTTACAAGAAGGCTGGATCGAGAAAACCGTTGCCTGAAGAAACAATGCTTTATGCTTTGAAACAGTATCAGGAACGAAGTTCAAATGATAATTTCATAGAGGAAAATGACTTATTTGATATCGAATATTTCCGTCAATTCCATAATAAACCATTCAACTATGAAGTAGAAATCAACCGAATCTTGACTAGTCCTAGTTATGTTGCCCCCTCTATAATTTCTGAGTCGCATCAACTAAGGACTTGTGGTAGATGTAGAGGACAGAGGTTTGTTGATGAACCAGAGGATGTGAAACGGTACAAAAGTTGTGCAAAATGTCGTCTTAAGCGCTTCAAGAAGGCTGGAGCAAGAATTCCGTTGCCTGAAGAAACGATGCTTTATGCTTTAAAACAGTATCAGGAACGAAGTTCAAGTGATAATTTCATGGAGGAAAATGGCTTATTTGATATCGAATATTTCCGTCAATTTCGTACTAAACCATTCAACTATGAAGAAGAAATTGACCGAGTCTTAAGCGATTCTGTGGTCCCATCTGAATGTAGCCGTTGTAAACGAAAGCGGTTTGATGATGAACCATTGGAAGTGAGACGGTACAAGATTTGTGCAAAATGTCGTATTATGGACTGGAAGAGGCTGGGGGCAAGAAAGATGTTAGCTGAAGAGAATATGCTTTATGCTTTAAAGCAATTCCAAGAAGAAAGTTCGGATGAGAATTTCATGGAGGAAAATGGCTTATTTAATATCGAATATTTCCATCAATTCCGTAATAAACCATTCAATTATGAAGCAGAAATCAACCGCGTCATGAGTCCCAGTTATGTCCCTCCATTAATAATGGCTGACTCACATAAACGGAAATGTTCTGGTTGTAGACGAGAGAGATTCGATGATGAACCAAGGGATGTGAAACGCTATAAAAATTGTGCAAAATGTCGTCTTAAGCTTTACAAGAAGGCTGGATCAAGAAAACCGTTGCCTGAAGAAACGATGCTTTATGCTTTAAAACAGTATCAGGAACGAAGTTCAAGTGATAATTTCATAGAGGAAAATGGCTTATTTGATATCGAATATTTCCGTCAATTCCGTAATAAATCATTCAATTATGATGCAGAAATCAACCGAGTCATGACCAATCCTAATTATGTCCCACAATCAAGAATTGCTGGGTCTCGTGTACAACTTGCACCACCTGCACACCCTGCACAGCTAGAAAACTTGCCTTTGCAAAAACATTCTATTAATACTCAATGTAATACTACAAACAGGCAACTTAACTTGAGTCCTAGGCTGTGTGATCCTCCTGTCACGATGGGATCATCCCAACAGGATGGGATGGATGAATTAATCTACGACGTTTTTAAGGAGAATGATATCGCGGAAACGAGGAATGATCAAGAAAACCAAGAAGAATATGAACAAGAACATCAAGAAGAATATGAACAAGAAGATCAAGAAGGATATGAACAAGAAGATCAAGAAGAATATGAACAGGAAGATCAAGAAGGATATGAACAAGAGGATCAAGAAGAATATGAACAGGAAGATCAAGAAGGATATGAACAAGAGGATCAAGAAGAATATGAACAAGAATATGAACAAGAAGGATATGAACAAGAGGATCAAGAAGAATATGAACAAGAAGATGAACAAGAAGATCAAGAAGAATATGAACAAGAAGATCAAGAAGGATATGAACAAGATCAAGAGGAATATGATGAAGTAGACCACGAATACCAAGAAGATGAATATGAACAAGTAGATCAAGAATCTGAACAAGAAATAGAAGAAGAGAATCAACAAGGACACCAGAACCAGGACCAAGACCAGTACCTCGCAGAGGAAGAAGACGATCTAGTACCCGAGAACAGAATTGATCAGGATGTCAGAATTGATGAGAGGTTCTTTTATTGTCATGGGATACTTATCGATATGAAAAACAAAATGGTTATCAATCCAAAACATAAGAAGTTCAGACAAAGTTTCTGGCTTTCTGAATTACGGGTAATCGACAAATACATATATCATGATCTTCAAGAGAGTTCAAGTCGAGTATTTTATATTCCAACTGAGGAGATTTGGAAATATGTAGAAAAATCAAAGTATTTTGTTGTTCAAAATATCGATGGAACCTCAACCATCACCACTGTAAAACCCCGCAATAGCCAACTTTATGTTGAAATTCTCGGGACGAAGGTTCATTTGCTAAATTCATCTGTCCTCATTTCGTCAATGTCAGGAAGTATAGGTAGGTCATACCAAGGAATTGAGATTCCGTTTTGGAAATCAGAGGACTTTCTCGGTAAGAATTTTGCCGAAATTGAAGTTAACGATCATGATGTGGCTTTAGTTAAACAATCAGAAAGTGAAACCAACCTTTTTAACGGAATGAAGCTATTCAACCGTATATACAATAGAGCCATTGACATTTCCAGGTCAAAAAATGTTGAAGTTCCATCACAAATCTTTTACAATGTCCAGGAACCTTTTATAAAGTCTTTGGAATATGACACTGTTAAGGTTAATAGGGAACATTTTGCCAATATCTACTGCTATTTGTTGATAGCTGATAAGTTGGATGTGACTTCAGAGGTAGACGTAGACAAGGACGCTTTATTAGAACTTAAAGCTGCTGACAACTTTATTAGGAAGGAGGAAGCCTTAATTAAACTTTTTTATGGATTTGTGTTCGCAGATGGTACATTGTTGGAAAAGTTGCTTCACCTATTCGTTAGAGATTTTTCTAAACCAATTATTCCAATTTGCAACAGACACACTATTGTGAAGAGGTTGGAATCTTTGATAAATATCATGAAATATGCTGCGTTGTTAGGTGGTTCGGCTGAGAATTTTGAAAAGTATGCACATAACATCTATGGGAGGAACGACATATTCCCCACATCGAAGCATATTTACCGTATGTATGATACAATCCGTTCAGACACCAGCCAGTGTGGTTCGATGTCAGTGGTGAGCGCCGGCGCTAAATCATGCACAGTGGAGGGTGTATTAATCGACCAGCTGATGTTAAGGTCATTATATAAACTGGCTGCCACAGAGTTTGAAAACCTTTATAATCATATTTGTCATGAAGTTGGGGAGTCCTATAGTATGAATTTTATAGAGCGTTGTTATGTTCTGAACAGAGGGGATGATGATAAGTCATTTGGAGAAGGATTTGCAGCTCCTTTTTTCGAAGAAACTTCCAGGTTGAGATCCCTTAAGAAAGAAATCATTGAATGTATCGATCAAATGATGGTGCATTTAATGCTTATGTTTTTTATCGCTGGTGCTAACTCTTATAAATTATCTGAACTTCAGAAGGTTGATTTTGCATCTAGTCTGTTAATAGCACGGCGCTTTACATTCCATGTTGGAAATCACTATCACAAGAACAACAAGACCAAGCTTCAACAAATAATAGTCCCATATTCACTCACGACGTATGCGATTGTGCTGGTGGTTTTCCTAAGGCCCTTATATTTGAGACTTTTTGATGGTGAATTGCCGCAAATCGAAGATGATATCATGAATCGTGATACGTGGCAGACTGAACAACTAAGAAGTGAAACTTTCTATAATAGGTATCTCTTTGTAACGAAAAGAGGTCTATTTATCAGTGGTACGCAGATTGATGCCCTTATGGAACAGTTTTTGAAGAAAAAAACGATCCATAAAGTTGGACGAAGGCAATTGGGACAGGCGATCTCATATTTAGTGAGGTCTGAGCTCGATACGACAAACTGCGAAGGGATTCGTGCAGACGAAACCAGGATTGAAGCTACACTGGCGTTCTTCAACTCTTGGTTTACATATCTAGAGTTAGACCTTCACGAAGAACTCTTTCCAAGATCGCAGATCAAAGCTTTTAGAGGTTTATGTGCAGAAGATCTAGACGATGCTGGGATGGATATATACGGAGACGAGTTCCAGTACAGAAGTCAGGAACAACTTAGTATAGTTTATGACATTGCAATGGGAGGCAAGAAGACCATGTTTGTAGATACACCTACTGGGTTCGGTAAAATAGCCTGTGTCCAAATACCAATGATTGCATTGAAAGAGTATTGTCAATTTAACGGTTTAAAACAAATGACGCATATTTTATTGGTTCCTTATGCACCGTTAAAATCAGACATACAAGAGCAATTATCAGAAACCTTAAAAGTTGGGGATATACTGTGTCTTGAGGAGTATGATGAAGCTTATGACGTGCTTGTCGGTACTTATGACATCACCAGACGAGAACTGTTCTACGATGTTGTTGCAGCTTTTAATGCAAAGCACCCTCTAAGAGAGTTGGGATTTATTGTGATTGACGAACTTCACCTTGTTAAAGATGACTTCACTCTTCAAACTTTTCATGAAATGGATCTTGAAAAATTGGACGCATTTAAGAAGATAATTATGTTATCCTCTGCTATTCGAAACGTTTCCCAAAACACATAAGTGATAGAAAGTGTTTAACTCCCGGTTATCTTGTGTTGAGTGGAGGGTTTACAGACATAAAGGTGTAAATGTTGGGAGTATTAGTACATCGTGTTCTAATAAAAACAAGGACAGAATAGTGACATTTCTTTCAACTACTTTAGCACCATTTTTAAGTAAGGTAACTGTTAAAATTGAATTAGCATGTTTAATATACAGATCTGTTTATACAAGTTCTATTGCAGCTGTCGCAATCTTTCGTTTAACCAAAGTATTGCAATTGTATAATTTGTATAGTATCTGATCAATGACTTTAAGTAGTTCCTTTACTTGAACCGGACAATTTGTATGGGGAAAATGTTGAGGATAAAAACAATCGTATTGAAATTTGATTAAAGTTTCGTTGACGGAGTGAAAATCTAAACAGCACCTTGTTATCTTCACCTAATAGGAATTTGTTTACTGTGGTCAGCTTATAAACCTATATTTAATATATCTTCCGCTTAATCAGAGTTTGTTCAAGTATGTCTCCAACAGCATACTCCAACCATCCGGACATTTCTAGAAGGAAATGAAAAACGGACCAATGACTCTTCTAGGTTTTCCAATCAAGAGCCAGAACAACGGCTCGAAGGTTCTATGTGATTGTCAACGAGTCCTATATTACAGTCAACAAACTAACTGGAGTGTAGACTCGTTTTGGTTTTAAAAGAGCTGAACGACGATTCGTTAGATGAGAGCAACGACTGGGAAGTTCCAGAAGCAAATAGCCCGAGCATAACCTGAGCAAGCTTGTCGAGTAGACGTTACAAATGAATGACCGAAAAGATTCTAGAAGAAAAGAATCAGAGCTTAGAGTCGCAGATTCAAAAGATATAATCGGATACTCTAGAAATCAATGTTGACCAATCCAGTAAACCTGGGTGTAAATTGATGATTATATGAGCTCATTCTCCTATCTAGTAAATAAGAATACTAAGAATTAATCAACCAATTTTATAGCTTATACTTATTATATTATACCAACTGGAAATATCGATGTCATAAACAACTAAAATAATAAATCTTTGAAGGGCAACCTTGCAGAGGCATGTCTTTCTTTATTGTATAATTGAATTGTGTATAATAATGTTAGAGTTTTATCCCAATAGATACAAGAAATGAAAAAAAAATGTCATGGGCGGATTTGAGAATTTTTTACAACAACCACTTTGAGTTTTCTTCAATCAGATTGGAATTGATTTAGACACACGGAGTTAGTTTATGCTTACATTTTCATCAAGAGTATTTTGTGTCAGCAACAATTATTTGGTAAAGAAGAACTGATGATAGTGGAGATATGCTGGCTAAACGCATAGGAAGATGCCCTCGTTGTAGAAGAGCGAGGTTTGATGATGAGCCACAGGAAGTTAGACGGTACGTAAGTTGTGCCAAGTGTCGTATTATTGAGAGAAATCGGAAACGACAATGGAGAAACAAGCAGAATGCAATTAGAAAGCCGTTGGCTAAAGAGACGTTGCTTTATGGTTTAAAGCAATTTCGAGAACAAGGTATAAGTGATGATTTGATGGGCGAGGATGACGAGTATCTCCTTCAGTTCCGCAATAAGCCATTCAATTATGAAGTAGAAATCAACCGAATCTTGACTAGTCCTAGTTATGTTGCCCCCTCTATAAATGCTGGGTCAGATAAACTAAGGAGATGTAGTAGCTGTAGAACACAGAGGTTTGATGATGAGCCAGCAGATGTGAAACGGTACAATCGTTGTGCAAAATGTCGTCTCCAGGACTGGAAATGGAGAGGATCAAGAATTCCGTTGCCTGGGGAAACGATGCTTTATGCTTTAAAACAGTATCAGGAACGAAGTTCAAGTGATAATTTCATAGAGGAAAATGGCTTATTTGATATCGAATATTTCCGTCAATTCCGTAATAAACCATTCAACTATGAAGAAGAAATTGACCGAGTCTTAAGCGAGTCTGTTGTCCCATCTGAATGCAGAGCTTGTAAACGAAAGAGACTTGATGATGAACCATTGGAAGTGAGACGGCACAAAGCTTGTGCAAAATGTCGTATTGTTAGGTGGAAGAGGGAAGGAGCAAAACAAACGTTACCTGAAGAAACGATGCTCTATTCTTTAAAGCAATTTCAAGAAGAAAGTTCAAGTGATAATTTCATGGAGGAAAACGGCTTATTTGATATCCGATATTTCCGTCAATTCCGTAGTAAACCATTCGATTATGATGCAGAAATCAACCGCGTCATGAGTGCCAGTTATGTTCCTCCACCAAGAATAACTGAGTTATATGTACAGTCTTCACAACCTGAACAACAAGAAATCTCAACTTCGCAAACAATTCCTATAAATTCCCAATTAAATACTACACACCGGCGTAGCTCGAGTCCAAGGCTGCGTGATATGCTTGACAATACGAGATCATCCCGGCAGGATGGGATCGATAAATTAATCGACGACATTCTTAAGGAGACTGATCTCACCGAAACAAGTAATGAACAGGAGCACCAAGAAGAATGTGAACAAGGACAACAAGACCAAGATCAAGACCAGGATCGAATCCAAGACCAAGCCGATGAAGAGACCCATCTAGAAATCACCAACAGAATTGATCAGGATGTCAGAATTAATGAGAGGTTCTTTTATTGTCATGGCATACTTGTCGATATGAAAAACAAAAAGGTAGTCATTCCAAATCGTGGGACGTTTAGAGAAAGTTTGTGGATTTCTGACTTACGGTTAATCGACAAGTACTTATATCATGATCTTCAAGAGAGTTCAAGTCGAGTATTTTATATTCCAACTGAAGAGATTTGGAAATATGTAGAAAAATCAAAGTATTTTGTAATACAAAATATCGATGGAACCTCCAGCATCACGGCTAAAAGACCCCCCAACAACCAGCTTTATATTGAAATTTTCGGGACGAAGGTTCATTTGCAAAATACATTTGTCCTCATTTCGTCAATGTCAGGTAGCATAAGTAGGTCATTCCAAGGAATTGAGATTCCGTTTTGGAAATCAGAGGACTTTCTCGCTAAGAACTATGCTGAAATTGAAGTTAGCGATCATGATGTGGCTTTGATTAAACAATCAGACAAGGAAACCAACCTTTTTAACGGAATGAAAATGTTCGACCGTATTTACAATAGGGCCATTTATATTTCCAGGTCAAAAAATATTGAAGTTCCATCACGAATCTTTTACAACGTACAGGAACCTTTTGTAAAGTCTTTGGAACATGCAACTGTTAAAGCAAATAAAGTACAATTTGCGAAAATCTACTGCTATTTGTTGATAGCTGACAAGTTGGATATTACTTCAGAGTTAGACGTAGATAAGGACACGTTCCTGGAAATTAAAAATGCTTACGACTATTTGCAGCAAGATAAAGCATTGATCAAACTATTTAATGGATTTGTATTCGCAGATGGTACCTTGTTAGAAAAATTGCTTCACGTATTGGTAAGAGATTTTTCTAAACCAGATATTCCATTTTTTAACAGACACACTATTGTAAAGAGATTGGAATCTTTGATAAATATCATGAAATATGCCGTGTTGCTAGGTGGTTCGGATGAGAATTTTGAAAAGTATGCACATAACACCTATCGGACCAATGGCATGTTCCCAACGTCGGAGCATATTTGCCGTATGTATGACGCGATCCGTTCAGATACCAGCCAGTGTGGTTCGATGTCAGTGGTGAGTGCCGGCACAAGATCTTGCACAGTGGAGGGTGTATTAGTCGACAAGCTGATGTTGAAGTCATTATATAAACTGGCTGCCACGGAGTTTGAAAAGCTTTATAACAATATTTGTCATGAAGTTGGGGAGACCTATAGTTTGAATTTCATAGAGCGTTGTTATGTTATGAGCAAAGCTCTGGATGATGATAACGGCAAAGCGTTTGGAGAAGGATTTACAGCTCCATTTTTCGAAGAAACTTCTAAGTTGAGATCCCTTAAGAACGAGATCATTGCATGTATCGATCAGATGATGGTGCATTTGATGTTTATGTTTTTTATCGCTGGTGCTAACTCTTATAAATTATCCGAACTTCAGAGCGTTAGTTTTGCTTCTCATCTGTTTAAAGCAAGAAGTATCACATTCCGTGGGGATAGGATCAATGTCAGAAAGTACTACCACAAGAACCAGAAGCCGAAATTTCGACAAAGAATTATCCCATATTCACTCACAACTTATGCAATTGTACTGATTGTTTTCCTAAAGCCCTTATATTTGCGACTTTTTGGTAGTGAGTTGCCGCAAATCGAAGATGATATCATGAAGAGTACTACCAGGGAGACTGAAAAACTGAGAAGTCAAACCTTCTACAATAGGTATCTATTTGTAACAAAAAGAGGTCGATTTATCAGTGGTGCCCAGATTGATACCATTATCAACCACCTTTTAAAGAAAAAGGACGTGAATGAAGTCGGGCGAAGGCAATTGGGACGTGCAATCTCCTATTTAGTGAGGTCTGAACTCGATACGACAAAATGCGAAGGGGTTAGTGTTCGTGCAGACGAAGCCAGGATTGAAGCTACACTGGCGTTCTTCGATTCTTGGTTCACATATCTAGAGTTAGACCTTCACGAAGAACTCTTTCCAAGATCGCAGAGCAAAGCTTTTAACGGCTTATGTGCAGAATATCTAGACGATGCTGGGATGGAGATATATGGAGACGAGTTCCAGTATAGAAGCCAGGAACAACGTAGGGTGGTTTATGATATTGGAATGGGAGGCAAGAAGACCATGCTTGTAGATACACCTACTGGGTTGGGTAAAATAGCCTGTGTCCAAATACCGATGACTGCGTTGAAAGAGTATTGTCAATTTAATGGTTTCAAACAAATGACGCATATTTTATTGGTTCCTTATGCACCGTTAAAATCAGACATACAAGAGCAATTATCAGAAACCTTAAAAGTTGGGGATATACTGTGTCTTGAGGAGTATAATGAAACTTATGACGTGCTTGTCGGTACTTATGACATCACCAGACGAGAACTGTTCTACGACGTTGTTGCAGCTTTTAATGCAAAGCACCCTCTAAGAGAGTTGGGATTTATTGTGATTGACGAACTTCACCTTGTTAAAGATGACTTCACTCTTCAAACTTTTCATGAAATGGATCTTGAAAAATTGGACGCATTTAAGAAGATAATTATGTTAGCCTCTGCTGTTCGAAACGTTTCCCAAAACACATAAGTGATAAAACTGGTTTAAATCCCAGTCGTCTTGTGTTGAGTGTAAGGTTTACAGACATAAAGATGTAAATGTTGGGTTCTAATGAAAACAAGGACAGAATAGTGACATCTCTTTCAATACTTTAGCACCATTTTTAGGTAAGGAAAGTTTTAAGATTGAATAGATATGTTTAATTACGGATCTAGTTACCCAAACTCTATTTTAAATGTTGCAATCTCAATATATAATTCGTATAATATCTGATCAATAATTTCAAAGAACTTTTTTTTGTAGGCGACAATTTGTATTGGAAAAAACTATGAAAATGATAGCGAATCGGATTTAGACCTATGGGAACGTCCTGATAAAATAGATGACCAGGTGTTTGATAGTTAAGAATACTTTTGGGGTTGTTTTTGTGTGTACAGTGAATCTTACCAAGAGTTTTATGAACCAGTATCTGTTTCTTATATAATAGCAGTGACAAAGTTGTCAATATATAAACATGATGAAGACAGTTGAACGAAAATGTGGTCGTTGTGGACGTAAGAGACTTGCTGATGAACCAATGGAAGTCAAACAGTACAAAACTTGTGCCAAGTGTCTTATTATCGAATGTAAGAAGAATCGAATACAAAAGCCATTGGCTGAAGAGACGATGCTTTATGGTTTAAAACATAATCTGGAACAAAATACAAGTGATAATTTCATGGAGGAGGAAGGTTTATTAGATCACGAACCGTCAATAATGCCTGGGTCACATGAACAATCAACACAAGAAGATACCTCCAATTTGAAAACAATTCTTAATGAGGGCCCAGCAAGATCAGTCAACCAGCATGGTATCTCGTTTCCTGAACTTCCTGATCGTATAATGCGATCATCATCAGACGATGAGATCGAGAAATCGACTAATAACGTTATTGACGAATATCAGTCACCTGCGAATAATGAAGAGAAAGAAGATCGCGCCGAGAAATTAGCCAATAGGATTTTTGAGGGCAATGATATCTCTACAGACAGTGAAAATGAGGAAGTAGATAAGACCCGAAAATCAATGAATAGCATTTTTGAGGACAATGACATCTCCACAGACAGTGACAGAGAGGAAGAAGGTAAGACCAGGAATTTAATGAATAGCATTTTTGAAGACAATGATATCACCACAAACAGTGAAAAAGAGGAAGAAGATAAGACGAGGAAATTAATGAATAGCATTTTTGAGGATAGTGATATCTCCATGGATAGTGAAAATGAGGAAGAAGATAAGGCTGAGAAGTTTCTGAAGAACATTTTCAAGGACTTGGGTATCTGCATAGATAGTGAAGCAGAGAATGATTATAGGACCAAAACATTGACGAGAAAATTTCATGACCAGTACGAATTCCTGTCAGACACTGACGAAGAAGGACAACGAGAGCCAGAACATGAACATGAAGAAGAAGATCAACAAGAAGAAGAACTCGATCCCATCAGCGAACTTGAACGTGATTTCAGTATCAATAAGAAGTTCTTCTATTGCCATGGAATACTTATCGATACTCTACAAAAAAAGGTGGTCAATCCAAAAGGTAGGAAGTTCAGAGAGTCATTGTGCGCGTATGAACTTGAAATGATCGACAAGTACTTATATTATGATCTCTTTGAATATTTAAAAGTCGGAACAATTTATATCCCAACTGAAGAGATCTGGAACTATTTAAAAAAGTCAAAGTTTTATCAGATACAGCGTCTGGATGGGTCTTCCTTTTGTATTAGTAAAGAGCCACCGAAATCCTAAAAGTACCTTAAGATTTGGGGGGCTAAAGTTTTTGTGGAAAGGAAACAATTTTTGGTCGTTACATCGTTAGCAGGAGGTATTGGCAGGTCATATCAAGGCATTGAGGCTCCTTTTTGGAAATCGGATGATGTTCTCTTTCAAAATTACGCTAAGATTGAAATTAGCGATCATGATGTGACTTTAATTAAACAATCGGTAAATGAAACCAATATTTTGATCGGAATGGGATTATTCGATCGTATCTGCAACAGAGCCATCGCTAATGGAATATCAAAAAATGTAATGATTCCATCAGAGATCTTTTACAATCAAAAGGCACCTTTTATAGAATCTTTGGACCCTAAAACCGTTAAAATAAATCAAGTGCATTTCGGCAACATGTACTGCTATTTGTTGCTAGCTGATCAGTTGGATATGACTTCAGAGGTAGACGTAGAGAAGGACGCTTTATTAGAACTTAAAGCTGCTGACAGCTCTATTAAGGAGGAGGATGCCTTAGTTAAACTTTTTTATGGATTTGTGTTTAAAGATGGTACCTTGTTGGAAAAGTTGCTTCACCCATTCGTTAGAGAATTTTCTAAACCAGATATTCCATTTTGCAACAGACACACTATTGTGAAGAGGTTGGAATCTTTAATAAATATCATGAAGTTTACAGCCTTGTTGGGCGGTACAGCCGAGAATTTCAAAGATTATGCTAATAACGCTCTACATACCAACGGCAGATTCCCAACATCTGAGCGTATTTACCTGATGTATAATAGAATCCTTTCAGATACCAGCCAGTGTGGTTCGATGTCAGTTGTAAGCGCAGGATCAACTTCATGTACACTTAAAGGTATGCCAATTGACAAGCTGATCTTAGGAGTATTATATAGACTGGCCGCTACAGAATTCGAGAAGCTTTATAATCAAATTTGCCTTCAAGTTGGGGAGACCTATAGTATTGATTTTATAGAGCGTTATTATGTCATGAACAAAGTTCTAGATGATAAGGGGAAAGTATTTGGAGAAGGTTCTGCAGCTCTATTTTTCAAAGATACTTCTACGTTGAGATCCCTTAAGACAGAAATCATTGAATGCATAGATCAAATGCTAGTGTATTTAATGCTTATGTATTATATTGCTGGTGCTAACTCTTACAAATTCTCTGAACTTCAGAATATCAATTTTGCTGCTGATCAATTTCAAAAAAGAAATATTACTTTCTGTGAGGATATGATCACGGTAACGAGCCAGCGTTACGATAGCCACAGGCCGAAGATTAAACACAGGATTACGCCCTGTTCGATTACATCGTACACGATTCTACTGATTGTTTTCTTGAGGCCGTTATATTTGAGACTTTTTGCTGATGAATTGCCGCTAATCAAAGAAGGAATCATGAATCATAATACCGAGAATACTGACGAACAGAGGAGTGCAGCTTTCTATAATAAGTACCTTTTTGTAACGAAAGAAGGTCGATTTATCGAAGGGTGGGAGATAGATTCTATAATAGAACAGCTATTGAAGAAAAAATGCAAAGATAAACTCAATCTAAGAAAATTACTGCAAGCAATATCTTATTTTTTGAGGCATGAAGTTGACTTTAAGAAATGTCTTCAATTCTTTTCAAAAGATGAAAAAGTTGGAGGGAACATCGCATTTTTCAACTCTTGGTTCGAATACCTAGGATTAGACATGCACCAGGGACTACTTGCAAGGTCACAAGAATCCTTTTTGATGAGTTTTCCTTGCAAAGAATTTAATGGGCTATGTGCAGACGACTTAGACAATGCTGGGAAGGAAATATATGGAGATGAGTTCCAGTACAGAAATCCGGAACAGCTTAAGGCCATTTATGATATCGGAATGGGAAGCAAGAAAATCGTGTTTGAGGAGATGGCACCTGGATTCGGTAAAATAGCTTGTCTTCAAATTCCAATCACTGTATTGAAACAGTATTGCAAAGAAACTGGAGGAAAACAGATGTTACATATTATACTAGTTCCTTATGTCCCGTTAGAATCATACATACACGAGCAGTTGTCGAAAAATCTACAAGTGGGGGGTGCATCCTTTTTCGAAGAGTATAATGAAAATTATGACGTGCTTATTGGATCTTACAATGTCACTAAGCAAAATGGGTTCGATGAATTTGTTTCGAGTTTCAATTCAAAGTATCATAAGAGACAGTTGGGGTTTTTTGTGATTGACGAGATCCACTTTGTAAAAGATGGATACACGTTTCAAACTCTTCAGAGTATGAAATTTGAGTTGTTTAAAGCGTTTAAGAAGATCATTATGTTATCTGCTACCATTCCCAAAGGTTTCCTGAAATACATAACAGATAGAACACATTTCAATCCCGTGCATTTTGTTGGGGGTAGGTGTAAGAATACAAGGATGTAAAGTTCGAATACATGATTTATTTGTGATTTATTTTGTATTTTTATATACTCTACCGTTTTTTGTCTACAACCAGTTATAACGTAGCTTGAGTAAAAGAATTCCTTCTAAAGAGGATTTCTCTATTGTAAAATAGTTTAGCAAACGACAACTTCATGTTGATATGTTGCAAAATTTTATACAAATTACCATGAATAATACATACACATTGAAAACTAAAAGAA
>LQMZ01002514.1:0-20024 GCA_001655765.1 Hemisphaericaspora gorwae
AATGAGGATACCCACGATTGAACATATGTTTGGGAGAGAGTGTACCCCTCCCCACGGCTTCGTCGTAGCAGGCGAAGCTGATGAACTGCACTTAGGTATCGATTAAGCTGGAGCATTTGTAGAGGGGTCAAATCGGGATTACAGATAAACTGTTGGAGATCCCTATGAACCCGATCAGGTTGTAGCTGCTGCCATAAAATGTTGGTTACGGCACATGTGGTGAATAAATGAGTGGAAAAGTGTTGACCAGGGATTAGGTGTTCACAAAGTTCACAAGGAGCAGTTTGGCGATGGGTACCATGGCCAAGATTAAAGCGATGATATAAATCGAATCCATCGGGATATTTAATTTTAGAACAATAAAATGTAATGGTAAAGGGGAGGCCACAGATTGCTACTCATATTAAATTGAATCGGTCCAATTACAATAACCTATCAAGATATTTAACAGTAATAAAGTAAATCTGATTTGTATACATTTTCAGAGTCAAATCGAAAAGCATCCTCAAAATACTACATAATCTGTTTCTGATACTCTATTTACTCTAACATTAATGGAAGTCCATACACTACTGGAGCAGCACCATTTAAGTATGCTAAAGTGCACTTGCTTCTACTAATCCTGATTGCTTCAGAAAAATTGACTCTCCTTAAAGCTGGTCTAAACAAGCCCCAGTTTTCAAACACAGACATGCTGAAAATATCAATGTCTTTATCAGTAACATCCCAGAGATTAACCATAACCATAGGAACTTTGCACGTTAGCCAGTTGTAAATATTACCAGAAGGTTCAAATATTCCATTAGTTTGTAACACACCGGATGAACATCCAAGTAGTAAACTAGCCGGAAGTGTCTGGTTACCCTTCAAACACATCTTAAACAATGAATTAACTTTGAAATACTGATCACATCCTCCATGTCCTATATATATAAATAATTTTGATAATATTATATCTTGAATAATAGCATCCATATCTGGCTTACTTCCAATAATCCCTTTCCACAACTTGTTCTCATAAAAATGTTCTTTAAATCTCTGTTCCGATCTTGCCAAGTCACCGCCCGGGTTGATCACGTAAAATACATCTCTAGATGAATCTACACTATGCTTGGAATGAGATTTCAACAAATCTAGCAATATCGACACAGATGGCATTCTTGTGATTGACTTTTCCCTGAGAAATGGCAATGATTCCCAAGGGAAAAAGTGACATTGAGAACTTGGAATAAGAACTAAGTGTTGGTTTGATAATTTGATTCTCAAAGAACGATACTTATCCAATAAGAACTTTATTGAAGTGGATAGTTTTTCGAAATTGATTAGACTATACTCATTATTTTCTCCATGAAATTTTAAGGTGTCAATTGTAAAGTAAAGCAAGTCATCAATTGATTCACGAGTGTAGATTTCCAATGAGTAAAATGTTCTTAAGATGCTATCTTCAAATTCTACTTGAGGATGCTGATTCTTTCTTGATGGTAAATGACTGGACAATATCTTCAAGAAATCCAGCTTGAACTTCAAAAAAAGGTTTCCATCTTCAAAATTTTCAAATAATCCAGAAAATCCACCGATCCAGTAGGAACTTATATGCTCTAAGAGATTCATCAATCTATAGTCAAGACCAAATCTTGTTTTCCACCAATTTTTCCTATCTTCTTTGGTTATAATCTTTGAAGTAGTCACCTGCTTAGTGGAAAGATCGCTTTCGTTAATAATATCTTTAAATTGTGTCTTCATCTCTTCGAAATCCAATACTTTTTCTTTTGAGGTTCTCTGGCTAAACCTAGACAAAGGCAATCTCACAAAAATTGGCTTGCATCCTTTCGATAATTTGGACAAGAGCAAATCACCAGTCTGCGAACAGATGTCAATGGTTACGATGGACCAATTGGAAGGTAAATAGATATTCAAGTCTATATTGAAGTTATTTGGCAAGGATTCTATCAGCAGGTTATCAATTAGTTCATTTATTTCCTTGGGTAATAAATCATTAGTTTCATTTGAGTTCAACTTTCTTTCGTTTCTAAATAGGTAGTCACCAATAAAAGCTTGAAAGAAGTATATTTCCTCGAGTAAATTTCCATCATTACTAAATATCGTCATTGACGAAATCAAACAGAAACATCTGTGTAGAAGGAAAAACAAATCTTTATACATAAAAATTGGAAGATCCTTTTCAGTAAATAAGCTCAAGATTCTTCCCTTGCATTCAACTAACCTGTTAAGAATGCAGATCTGGTCCTCTGTTGGGTGAATAAGCCCATTTGAAACAGAAGGGAAAAACTGAACTGAACAGGTTAATTTATTTAAAGTCTGATATTCAATAAGAATCGATGAACAGGATAAAACTTCCCTCTTCAAATCCATTATCTGCATGTGTATATCTCCACTGGTTGATTCAATTGAAACCAAATCGTTCTTCAACAAACTGTACAAATATTTCCACTGATATTCTTGATTAGATTTCAATTCATATACGTTACTCAAACAAGAAATGTCTTCCCATCCACCATAAACAGAAAATGACATTTCTTCATCTTTGATTGACCCTAGTAACTTTGATGCGAAGCATCTATAGTTTTTAACCGTAACATTATATTTCACTATTTCATGTTTGAATTTTTCTTCAGCAAGATGTAAATGTTCTTTATAATCATTGTTTTTCATTAATATGCTAGTTATTGCAATTTTATAATCATTAACGCAATTGACAATCGGAATTATATTGCTTTCATTCATTTTCTTGAATTCTTTCAAATAAAATGGAATATCTCTTGATATACCCAAGTCTGTCAAAATTTCAATTATTAGAAGATATGAACTGAATAAAAGATGACTGACACCCCATTGCAACTCATTGAATACGCTCTTTGGCAAATTTGGTCCACATTTCTTTAGGACAGAATAGGAAATCTGTATTGCTAGTTTCACATTGGAAAAGGCGTCCACTGATGACTTCAATGCACGGTTCAATTTTGCAGAGAGCAACTGAAACCTTGCCAAGAGAAAGAAATTTTGGAAGCGGTGTTCAATGGAAACATGAGAGTTTGAATCTAATTCAAACTCAGGCCTAGTACGGAAAGTATTTAGGATCTTGGAAAACTTTTCTTTTGCCATTGAAACTTTGTTTGCTTCAATACAGTACTCAAGCTGTTGTAAATTGAAATTGACAGCTTCTCTTATAGCGGTCTGCTTTTGTCGTTTTAGACACTGGTTCAAATCAATAAGCGAATCTGCATTCTGATTATACAAGCCCAATTTCATGAGGGCATGCGACAATTCTGATCCCATGAATGCCATTATTTCTGGGTCCAATGGCTGGTTCTTTTTGTATAGATCAATCATTATAATAATTCTTCCAGTTAATCCATTATACTTGAAATATGTTAAGACTTGCTTTAGAATTTGATATTCAAAGAAGGATACCGTAGTATGTTTTTGATCTAACCAGGAATTTACGTTACAGAAACATTCTTCTAACACAAACTCATCCCAACCGAAGTTAAGCAATCTGTGAACTTGAAAACCAGCAAGAATTAAAGCACACGACGAGGATGAGATACTTAACAGAAGATACTTAGTAATTCCATTAATATCGTAATATCGATACTGAACTCTTTGTTCAAAATACTCATCATTGAAGGAGACATTGCTCATGAGTGCGTTACAGATTTCTGTTTTCAGAACGGTATTGGTGGATTTCTCTATCATATCAAAAAGTTTAATTATGAGGGAGGCCTTGAATTTGTCGCCTCTCCGGTTTATCTCTCCTATCAACTCGGGACTGACTGTAATGCGTCGACAGATGCTCTGAAGCGTTAGCTTTTCGTGAACAATATCATCCAATTCAAGGTTCTTAACGTAGTGCTCATTACTCTTCAAATATAAGGCGAATGACTCCAAATAATCTTCTATACTATTGGCGATTCTGTGGAACTTCATTGACAAGTGTTTAAAATTTTCCTCGTTAGGTTCTGCCTCTACAACAGAGCATTCCATTTTAATAGACAACTGCCAAGCACCATTAACGTTAGATCTATTACCAATATTGAATAACAAATTTGAAAGGTTGTGCATTCGTTTCAAGTTCTTAAATTTCTGAAATATTTCATGTAGGTGAGATAAAATCGTCTCCATACCATCAAATGTGGCTTTCAACTGTAAACAATCTCTTACAAATATTATAAACAGGTCTAGTATCAGTAAGTGTAACACCAGCAACAGACTTAGCTCATTGACCGAATGATGAAAAAAGGATGCTAGCGCTTGTGCAAGATGTTGACCAATGTTATTTTTTGGAAGTTTGAGTTTTGCCAATACTTTCATGAATTTTTCATTCTTTATAAGCGCAGGAGACGCCAATAACTTGAATTCTAGGTTATGAATGGCTTCAATGGAGTTACAAAACTCTAGTTCTTTCACAATAGTTTCATGATCGACTGGCGTGAGCTTCTCAAGCAAAGTATGAATGTTAGGAATCTTAGTTGAATCGTTTAGGTATGGTAATAATTCTGGAAAAACTTCAACATCTTTCAATTTGTCATATTCACCGGTAAATTCAATAAGTTTTAATTGCAAGCAAGACTTCAATGCTTTGAATTTTTCAATCCTTATTACGGAAAACACCTTGATATACCCCTGCAACATCTTTATACAGTTCCTGTGATACTTATCAGAATTAACAATTATCATCAGCAACCATTTTCTAATGTTGCTGCTTCGTAAAAACAATCTTGGAATGATTTCCAATGCGGAAATTTGAACTATAGTGTCAGCATTGGTTACAATGGACTTGAAATTTTTGGAGATGTACTGGAGTATACATTGTAGCACAAAAAAATGAAAGGAATTGACCAATTGAATAACCTGATCATCATTGACATTGGTATAAGGCACTCCCACTAGGATGGTATGAATATCAATGGAACTGGTCCTGATATCTAAGAATTTGCATATTTGCTTGTACAACACCATCAATTGTTCAACTGCATCTTCCATCTTTTTCGATTCAAGTAGTTTGACAATAAATAGTTGATGCTTCTTTAGTACTCCCAACATTAACTCTTTATTATGTTGGTATATCAAATATAAACAGGATAAATTCAGGGATATTACATTTATACTAGATATAGCCAGTCCATTCAGAAGGTATGTGTTTAGGGAATTTGTGCATGACAATTCCAAAGTCTTTATGTCATGTTGTGGCATATTACCCCTTTTGGAAGGACTCAAAGGAGTCGTAGGCTGGGACTGTATAAATGACAACACTCTCGGATCTATTGATGTATCTTTCATAATCTCATCTATGAATTTAAAGTAAATTGGACGTTAATGTTTTTGAATAGGAAAGAAAAGCTGTACGCATTTTGATTTTTGGGATGTAAAAGGTAAACAAAGACGAATCAGTTTTTTTTTTTCGTTCCACAAAGTTTGAAACGACCCCAACTATAGTACAAACGAAATCTATTGAAGCCAAAACTTTCAAAAAGACAGTAGTGAAAGGCATCTCTCCGAGATTCAGTAATACAAGGATTTCATTATTCTACAAATAAAATGAGCTTACTTTTCATTAACGTTTTGATTATAATTATATACAGATTAATTTGTGAAGAAAGCTACAACTAGAGACTCTATAAGTCTATGTACAAAAGTCAACTGGCATGCTTCCATGAAAAATCTATAGTTTGGTGTATTGATTTCTCTAGAATATTCTTTCTTCAGCATCATCAGCAGCACCTGATTCTCTTTCTTCTCTTCTTTCAAGAGCCTTTCTCTTAGCAATGACTGTCTTTGCTTTTCTTTCACCTCCGTTCTTTTTCTTACCTCTCTTGTGTTCTCTCAATGGTTCTAAATTGTTTTCAAATTTATTCTTCCATCTTAACAAATATCTTCTAGTACGAGTGTCAATACCCATAGACTTCATTTGTTTAGATGAAGTTTTAAGGAATGTGCTTAAGTCATTTTCAAACAAATCTTTATGTTCAATACAATCACGACCAATTAATGTTAAAAAGGTTTCCAAATCATGAACATTTTCCTTGGTTCTTGTGGATGTGTTGATTCGAGAGGTTATCGGAGATGATGAAAAAGGTCTATGTATGATCGTTAATGCAGATGGAAGTGTAGGTTTATTAATAGTTTGTCTCGCAATGCTGCGTATGGTTTGAGCTCCCGATAATAATCTCAACATCCTGAATATTACGCCTAATCGTTGATTCTATCTAATTGTAGATTCCACCCTAATTGTTGGTCTTTATTAGTCCAATCTACATTTCAAAAATTTTCAATATTAATTTTTTTTCAACAGTTAGCATTAGTCGTGTATGAACCAAAAAATTATATGCAAACTGAATGAAGAAGTATTACTATAATCAAAATTGTTTACAAAGGATAGTTCGTGATCTTCTATAGTGAAAGCCATTTATATAATTCTAAAGAGGAGAAGTTAAAAATTTAAATTTAAATAAATTACAATAAGCCCTTGTTCTTGAATTCTTCCAATAAGGACTTACCCAATCTAGCTGGAGATTGTTCAACAACAACACCAGCAGATTCTAATGCAGCAATCTTGGACTTAGCATCCCCCTTACCACCAGCAACAATAGCACCAGCATGACCCATTCTTCTACCTGGAGGAGCGGAGACACCGGCAATGAATGAAACAACTGGTTTTGGACCTTCTGGTCTAGTCAAGTTGTATTGTTTTAAGAATTCGGCTGCTTCTTCTTCAGCACTACCACCAATTTCACCAATTAAGATGATACCTTCAGTTTCTGGGTCTTGTAAGTATAAGGTTAAAGCATCGATGAAGTTAGTACCTGGGAATGGATCACCACCCATACCAATGACCAAAGATTGACCTAAACCAACAGCAGTAGTTTGAGCAACGGCTTCGTAAGTTAAGGTACCAGATCTGGAGATAACACCGACTCTACCTCTCTTGTGGATGGAAGAAGGCATGATACCAATCTTACATTGGTCTGGGGAAATGATACCTGGACAGTTTGGACCAACTAATCTGGTCTTGTCTTGAGTCTTCAAGATTTGAGCAATTCTAACCATATCCTTTTGTGGAATACCTTCAGTAATGGCAACAGCTAATGGGATTTCAGCAGCAATAGCTTCTTCGATGGCAGCAGCAGCAACTGGAGGTGGGACGAAAATACCAGTAGCAGTTGCACCAGCATCCTTCATAGCATCAGCAACGGAACCGAAAACTGGTCTGTCTAAGTGCATAGTACCAGCCTTCTTTGGATTAATACCACCAACCACTTGAGTACCGTAAGCAATGGCTTGCTCAGCGTGGAAGGTAGCTTGCTTACCAGTGAAACCTTGGTAAATGACCTTTGTGTCATTGTTGATCTTTAAATTCTTGATGGTGTTAGCATAGTTTTTAGCTGGGGCAGATGAGGCAAACCCACGAATAAATTGCTTGTTCATCATTATGGCTATGAGGTATTAGAAGAAAAGGATATGAACGATAGCTTTTTCGAAGAAGAAGAAAAAGAATTGAAAAAGTGAATCTTGCTAAGAATCGTCCTCTTGTGTATGTGTTGAGAACGAGAAGATGAAATTAAAAAATAAAATTTTCAGACGTTGAACCTGTAAAAGGGTTTACTACGGGATTGCAGTTTCGGGCGTATAGATCCCGCCGGGACTTACAGGAACAGAGATTTTGTTTGCCGAGCATACTTTGAAGATGAGGGGCAATCGAAAAGTGTAAACTTAAATTTTTTTTTTGCATTTTTTCAAAATTGTGCTGCAAGTGTCAAAAATGTTTAAACAATAAACCATTCCAAGTTATTCCGAGGTACGCATTTTTCGACTCTCTCGCAAATCATTTTACATGTATTACTTTGCTCTGTGTTAATATTTCCTGCAAGTTCTCTTTCTTCAAAACGCAAGAAGGATTACTTATCGTGAAATCCTGCCTCTTATTGCCACTACAAATGGACCATCATCCACTTTCCACCAATTTTTTTTTCTTCTCCTCATTTATCCGGTTCATACCGGGGCTACAAGATTTTCGCAACGTAAAGAAACGTTTAATTTGCATTAAAAAAAAAAATAGTTTGCGAAACACGGAAATGTATAAAATTTCTAAAATATTGTAAATAAAGCTTACACAGAAAATTGTTCTTACCGGCACCCTTAGATCACAAATACTCTAGATCACTCTTAATTCGTGCTATATTACACGGCCCATGAACAGAATGCTATGCCATTTTTATATTAATCTCGTTGTCAGCAAGATTTTTTTTGCAACAAGGTTGGAAATTTCTTGTTTGAACTTGCCTCGGATTGCATTTCCTTTGCATTGATCCCCACAGATCCAAGAATTTTAACCAGAAGTTGAATTACCCCAAACAGGGTTCAAACAAAACCATTTCAACGTTCCGGATTCTTTCAGCAACATATTTTGTTACTATTGTGGTTCAATTGTGAGTTTTATACCTAAGCAGAACCGTAACAGAGTTCGTACTTCTACAGATTCACCAGGACAGTGCCGAGATCTTTTTGTTTATTAGCATATCTATTCTACCTTTTTAACCTTTCTTCTATTTCATTTCTAATGGTAATCTTTGAAAATGAATTGCTATCCAACAATGAAATTTTTGTATACATATCCTCAAATGAATCTTGTGTCAAAGCTTTGATCAAAGCCTTTGTTTGATCAACTATATCAAAAGATACATGTAACGAAGGGTGTACCCAAAGACCTAAATCTCTGGCCCAACTTCTTTTGCAAAAGGAAATACCGAAAATACCAATTGAAACACCATCGGAATAGATGCTATTAGAAAGAATTGTCTTGGAAATGTGTGAATAGAATTCAAAAATTTCATCGTCCTCTTTATATCTACTGATTCTTAGCTTGATAAAGTAGCCATTCTTACATAGTCCGAGATTGGGTACAAGACCGGAGCGCATCAAGTGATATTTGTAATCTTCATCATTTTCTAGAAAGCATTCTCCAATAAATTCATCTAAGTCCCTTTGATTATCCACTACTTTGTGAAATCTTTTCTTTATGTCAGTTCCAATCTTCCAAACGTTCCAAACATGATAGAACTGGCCATCTGTAGGAAAAAGACTATTGTTAGCGATGACCCCTTCAAATGAGAGCTGGAGTTCTTCATCAAGGATTAATCTATTCATAGGGATTCCCGCATACAGACCAATGGTTATCGGATATGTTATATCAGTTTCAATTGCTTTCAAAATCTGAGAAATCGTTACAGGTTCTGTAGAAAACACTGATAACAAACCCGTTTCTGTGGATATATGTCGAGGCTCCTGATTTTCTTTTTCAGGAGTAGTGATAAACGTTTTAACTGATTCAAGGTCATTGTTTGATAAAATTTGAGTATTGAAGGCTCTTGGTAACGAGAACCAACGAGCTTTTTTGAAAGGAATCTCGTCTCTTCCCTTTTCTTCATGATCCGAGTTGGTGGTAGTGACGTCTAATAATGTTGCACTATTCTGCTTATGTGGTAAAGTCCCAACTCTTGAAAATCTCCTTTTGAGTGAGTACCAACTTCCAGATTTATGCATTTGTGCTTATGATGTAGAAAAAGGAATTGTGTGCTGTCTTGGTGCAAAAGCATTTTGTAAACAAGTTTTGCAGCATCAAAAAATCCAGAGCGGAATAATAAAATCACACTAAATTAGATCAACCAAAAAGATTCTGCTAAATTTAACCTTCCAGTTAAGCTACGCTCAAACAATCTTTGTAAACTACCCAACAAATTTTAATCTAATAATAACACATTGCGAGCTATCAGCTTTTAAAACAATTGAATCTCAAAAATTTTTCCTAAATGTTCTTCAATATAGGCTAATTTGGAAATATCAATTTTGATTCAATATAGAGATATCTGGTTACCAGCAATTGGTTTCTTTCCATTGCCTACTCAGATTGATGGCAAACAGATTCTACGATCCATTAGTGGAGCTCATTCAAGACTTTACTTGTCAGTTGAGCGTTTTCTCAATCCCGTAGAGTTCTTGATGACTTTAGATGATTCGCTTAATTCGATTTTACTGATCTCTAAATGTTGACGTCTTTTAACAGCACAAATAAATTTCGCATGGTTTGAAAAACCTCCAAGTAAATTTAAATCAATATTTTTTTTCCACCACCCATCAGAGCGAAACAAAACACAGAAGATACCGGCCAAGCGAACCATTTTATTCTCCTTCCAATCTATCAAACCTAGGTTAGATAATCGGTAATCAACTATGTCACTGCAGGACCCGTCTCATCCACCAACGTCGCCAGCAAATTCCGAGAGGACCACACCAAGTGGAACTCCAGCTGCAACAGCAGGGACTGCCACTTCAGCTAATACCGAGAATGGAACATCGCCCTCGAAACGTCACAAGCCAGGACCAACCGCAGGCAAGAAACCTAGTGCGGAGGTTCTTCAGCGTCGTAAAGAGGGTCGTTTAAAAGCTGCTGCTACAATTGCTCAAAACTTAAAGAAAACGGGTATCGGTCGATTTGAACAACAAAATGGATTTGGATTCACTAGTGTGAAAACCATCCCGTTAATTAATCAAAAGAACTACTTCACTGAATACTTGAAAAAAGATGAACAAGTTTCTTTTATAAGAAATTGGAGAACAGAAAGAGCCTTACAACAGAAACTCAAGAAATTGAAACAACTGGGTGCTGCAATTGACGAAAAGAAGTTTGAAGATATTACCAATTTTGATAATTTTGATCTAAATGACATTGAAGCCGAGATGAACAAGGAAAAAGAAAAAGCTGCCGCAGCTGCAGCACTTGGTGGAACTGCGGGTACAGCAGCAGCTGCTGCTGATGCTGATGATGATGAGGAAGAAGATGAAGAAAACGAAACCGAAGAAGTCAGACAAGAAAAGGCAAAAATTGGTGGAGATGTGGTTATATTACAACCTGGATCTGGTTTTATTCGCATTGGTAAAGCCACAGATGCTGTCCCATTGACTGTTCCAACAGTGATTGCAGTTGAGAAGACAAATGGTCGTAGAAAAATGAAAGACCATGAGGAACAGCCCCGTCCACTAAGACAAGACAACGAAGATGGCGATCTATACTTTGACGAGAAATTTGAGGAACAAAGAGCCATAGTTACCAAAGATTTCCGTGCTCGGATGAGATACTACAAGCGAAGAGTATTACCAAATTCTCGCGAGACTGCCGCTAATTATAACAAGAAACAAGAACCAGAACGAATTCCTGACCACAATGATCCAAATAAGAAGGAATGGATAGACTTCAGGCAATACCCTAGTGCTAGATATTTCGTTGGCGAAGACGCTTTGAAATTACCTCTTAAGGAAGATTGGATATTGAGATATCCAATTATCAATGGTAATTTTAATGAATTTTCTGAAGATTACAATTCACCAGAAGAGATATTAGGTGATTTAACTAATATCATATTACATTCACTTGATGAATTACAAATTAAGGATTTGGCTCATTTGAAGGTTATGTTAGTCATTCCTGATTTGTATGATAAAGCATACGTTGAAACATGGTGCCATTTGCTTTTTAAATTTGTTGGATTTGGTAGAGTAGGGATAATTCAAGAAGCTGTCGCTGCAACATTTGGTGCTGGTGCTTCTTGTGCATGTGTTATAGATGTTGGGGCTCAAACTACCAGCATCAGTTGTGTTGATGAAGGTATGATTATTAATGATTCAAGAATATTGTTAAATTATGGTGGTGATCAAATAACTGAAACTTTTATTAAATTGTTGTTGGAAAACTCTTTCCCCTATAAGGAAATAAATTTGACAAGCAGCTACGATTGGGAATTAGCACAAACTTTAAAACATAATTTCGTAACGTTCCAAGATGCGGACATTGCTGTTCAATTGTACCATTTTTACAAGAGAAAACCACTTGAAACTACCGAAAAATTTGAATTCAAAGTGTTTGATGAAGTAATGTTGGCGCCTATGGGGTTGTTTTTCCCACAATTATTTCAAATAGAAAATCAACCTTCAATTCCTAGCTTGTTTACTCTGACGAAACCTCGCAATTCATTAATCAAAGGGCGATTATTCAAAGCTTCAGCTGATCAATATACTAATAAATTGAACAACCCACAAAGTAAGTCGCAAGAGCAATTACGTACGCAATTAAATTGCTGTGATTTGAATGAAGAAGATTTGTTAATGAGAATGATCGAAGAGGATTCTAAACCTACGAGTCCTCGGCAGGATAATATCGATAATATACCTTTAGAAAAGGCAATTGTTGAATCAATTACAAATGCGGGATTAGCTCCAAATTCAGATTTGACCAAGATAAAGAAATTTTATGACAACATCTTGGTAGTTGGGGGAGGCTTAGCCAAGATTAACGGATATGATTTGATGTTGACTGATAGAATAAACATTTGGAGACCAAAATTTCTATCAAGTACTGCTCTTGATTCAATTATTGAATATGTTACACAAGAAGCCAAGTCAGCAGAAGACCTCAAACAACAGTTGATTGACGAAGCAAAGACCAAATATCAAGAAGAGGGACAGCAATTGGAAGATGTTGTATTATCACAAGATATACTTGATTCAATTGATGCCAAAACTCAATTGAAATTAGATTTGGAATATATTGACTCTATAAGTGATCAAGGAACCTTAATGCCTGTTAATGTTTTGCCACCGCCAAGAGAATTTGATCCAGAGATGTTGACCTGGAAGGGAGGTAGTGTTTATGGACGATTAAAAGTTGTGAATGAGATGTGGATCACACAAAAAGATTGGGATTTATTGGGTAGCAGATGCTTGTACTACAAAAGTATTTTTAATTATTAGAATTTGGAGTTTCTATGTAGATTCTATATAGAGAAATGAAATACTGTATTCAAACTTGCTTGTTTGAGAAGTAATTGTTAACAGTCATATATTTTCATTTATGAAGGATTAAGGTGAATTGAATGCAATATAGAATACGAGTTTGCTCACTTGCATCAAAATCATCATAGTTTTATGAGAATAATTCAAATGTCAATTTGAGCTTTATAAAAATGTATTAAACTATGAAATCAGCTATTATCTAATGTAAATATGGTTTTTAATGCAAAAAAATATGCCAGCAAGTACCAAAAACTAATAATCTAAAACTTTTGACTTCCGTTTCGAAGGACTAATACTCCTTGTCTGGCCCCTTCCGGAAGTCACACTCTGTTTGGGTAACTTGTTATTATTGCTATTGTCTCCCAATTTATGTTTATTCAACAGCATAAATTTATTCTTTTCTTTCGATTCCCGATCGAAATCCCATAGTAATTTCTTCCATTTACTTAATAATTGATGCAATTCAAAAAGTTTGACCAACTTTTCCTTGTTGTTTGATGAAGGCGGGGAGGTTGACCGAAGCGAGAGGTAGAGGGTGGAATATTCCTTGTATTTAGATTTGAATTTTGCAGCCAAATTTGTATAGTAATCGAGTTTTTTAGTGTACGATTTAGGGACTGCAGTAGTTGATATTGGAAGTTCCTCCTCTTCAGATGATGGAGAAGTGATGTTAGTTGCTTGGAATTCCAACTTAAGTTTCTTCTGGGATGAACAAGAATCATCATCGGAAGATCCAATACTTGAGCTTGAAAGCTTTCTCTTATGAGACTTCACAACAACAGATTGTGACGGTCTTGGAGAAAATGCTTTAATAGGTGACTGCTTCTTTATCTTTTCATCATCTTCGGACGAATTAGAAGCCACTCTCTTGCTTTTGGCTTTCTTATTATTTTTGTTACTTCCAAGTATGCCGCCGCCTAATGTAATCGCCTTCCGTTCCTGATCATCTTCGCTAATATCAAATTCCGATCCTACTGGTTCTTCACACAACTTTTTTCTTAACGGATGAGTTGCTGAATATCCCAATCTAGATAATGCTCTGTTTATGTTATTAATAATTAAATTCCTTTCATATTGCCCATATCCGCCCCATTGCCATACCAATAAATCCTTATATGACTTATCCTTCAATATATACTGTTTTGAATCAGATAAAGTTGCTCCATTGGGGAATATATCGTCTTGAATAAATGTATCTCTTGGGTTATAAACCTGGGTATATTCGTCTAGTATGGAGCCGATATTCTGGTATTCCAAATACTGACTAATTTTGTTAGACGATATAGGACCAAGTGCTAATAAATATATGAATTTTCTGACTATTAAATCCTGAGAGTCATTAGAATGTATGCGATAACTATCATAAGAAATTTTTGATGGTTGTAATGGTGTCCGCGGAGCTGACGGAATTGGAGTTGAGGTTGTAACTATCATGGGCGATGAACATGGTGTTACCGAAGATGCATTGTTAGATATCTGTTTAATCTTTTTTGAATCTGTGATTACATTTAATCTGGTTTGTATTCTCCCTTGGTATAGACTTGATTTGTCGTTTAGGGAATATAAATCAACATTTAAAGTTTCCGGCGATTGCATACACGGAAATTCCAAATCCTCTGAGATCTTGATTGACTATGGAACATGCTTGTTAGTATTTTTGTTGAATGCCTAAGATAGTGAGATGGGTAAATACATACATAATTACCTTGTTTAACGATCAACTTAACATTTTTCCCGTTGACTAGATTGTTCTTTAAATGAGTTAAAATGTCTTGATTTAGTTTGAGTAGAATGGGAATGGGAGTCGGGAGGGCACTAGTAGATATACCTTCAACAGCAGGCTGGAGCCTATGAATAGCTATAGAAGACATTTTGTGGAGTTTCTAATAGCAGGCAATATGAAAATTTGGGTTTTGTAGTGTAAGATCAGTATGGAAAATTAATGATCTAACTTAAATAATAGTAATTAAAATGTACTGTAATAAGTAATGATGTAATGGTGAAAATTGAGAATAATAAGTAATGAACAAATTCCTGCAATCACTTTGATGAAAAATACCAATAGGATGGTAAAGAAGAAAGAGTTAAAGAAAAAGAATGAACAGTAGAATTGTTGGAAATATGAGTAGTCAACTACTGGTACTACTTTAACATTCCCTTTCCCTCTTTGAGACAGGTAACACTGAGAGAGAGTGTGTGTGACACACAAAGAGAGAGTGCGAAACAAATTTATATTAAAAATAAAATATTTTTTTTTTTTCAATTTGGATTTTTTTTTGTGAAGTTGCTTTTTCTTTTTTGTTTTTTTCAATTTAATTTGTTTTTGTGATACTCCACATATCAATCACCAGTTAAAACTAATTTGTCTTAGGAAATGACAACCAAATTGGCATTGAATACTAGAGGGAAAGGTAACTAAACGGGAAAAAGTAAGAAAAGGAGATAGCTAGACAGATTGACAGATAGACAATCGATTAACTTTTTTAATTTCTTTTAGCTTTATAATTTGATACCTTCAACACGCAAATATCAAATTTGAATCTCAATAATAATTTTCAGTTTTTTTTTTCGTATATGACGAAGATTTCATATAACCAGGAAGCATATCTGATAAACTTATGAATTGATTTTGAACTATAATACCAAGATACCGTCCCTGGTCTATACTAAGCTAGTTGTATATCACTCTCTCGATGATTTTATGTCATCCGAGGTTAATTATCATATTCTTACAAATTAGTTTGCACCACTTAAAAAGCAATTTTGGCGGAAAGGTCGTGTGGAAAAAAAAATTAGAGTTTTCTTAAACTAAATCATTTTTAAAGAGAATGTTCTTTTATCACCCTGGGCATAACTATAAGTTTCTTGTAATTAAAGCTATGGCAAAGAAATCCAAAGATATCAGCCACTGTATTTACCAATTGACGATTTAGCAGGAGCTGCATCCATATCTGAGTAAAGCAAGATTGGTGAAGTCAAATTCTAGGGATTAAGACACTAAACCCGAAAAAATTAAAATGTAAATAGAAAGAAGAACATCCGGCTATTTCTGTTTATAAAGGTGATGCACTATTCCCCACTCATAAAACATTTTATTCACCCACCTTTAATTTCCCCCTTCCAATTGTTATTATAATATGCAGGATTTATGTACCTTCCCTGTTTCCCTCACTAATCTAGCCCAACCCTTTTCTAAATATAAGGACTGCATATAAGTCGGTCAGGTGATGCCTTTGAAATGATGCGACATCTCAACTAATTTTAGAACGGAGACATTCTAAAATGTCAAATTTAAAATTCCTTCCTTTTTGCCGCTCAACATTTACTTTCAATTTTCTGTCCTATTTTTCAATACATTATAATTCCCAGATAATCTCCTAATAACATAGTACATTTTGTATATATTCTTATTTGTAGCAGTCAGTAAAATGTAGATGAAGTGTTCACATATAAGAGCTTATTCTTTTCGCGCAAGGGTATAATTTTTTTATGTGGGAGTAATTAAGAGAGGCTTCCGCGGTCTTCCCATTCATTTTTTTTCCCTCAAAATTAAACTACGCAAGATACACATACACATCATTTAAACATACCAAGTACAATTCGTTTATAAATATGTTAAAGTGGGTCCAATCAGGTCTTTCAGTAGTCGCAGGAACAGCAGAGCCAGAGTATGGCGCGGACGCTATCCAACCAATCACAAAGCGTTGTTTGCAAGATGGAGAACAAGTTTATCGTTCCACTCAAGATTCTGATTTTAATTGGCAATCACCAAATTATACCAATGTTGAAACTCAAAACTTCTATTTTACTGATTTGACCAACGGTTTTGCTGGTTTTGCTCAAATCATTCATTCTAATGTTATGGGTGTTCATACAACTGCTCAATTCACTTTCAGATTATACAAGGATTCTGATGAAAACATTTGGACATCTACCAAATTAGAGAACTTCCGAGTCGAAGGTCACAATTTCTATGCTGATGGTATCAGTTTAGAATTACAAGATGGAAAGACCTGGGTCTTGAAGAGTTCTGTTAATCCAGAATCTATGGTTGAATTGACCATGACCAGAATGACCGATGGTGTCATATTTGGTAAAGATGGTATGTCTTTCTACGGTGAAGATCCAGAAGAACCTTGGGGTTCAATGAGACATTGTTTCTGGCCGAGATGTACTGTTAATGGTACAATTAAGACAGCAAATAAAGAATATACCATTGAAAATGGATTAACCATGTTTGTCATGGCATTGCAAGGTATGAAACCACACCATGCTGCAAAATCATGGAACTTTTTAAATTTCCAATCAGAAAACTATTCAGCTATTACTATGGAATTCACTACTCCAAGATCGTATGCTAATACAAGAGTTAATATTGGTATTATTGCAAATAATGAAAAGGTTTTGTTCGCAACTATAGATAACAAAGTTGTCCACTTAGATGCTCAAGTCGATGAAATTGGATGGCCAGTACCTAAGGGAATCGAATTTAGATATGTCAAGGATGAAGCCGAAGTTGGTGTTGTGACTGGTGACTTGAAAAGCCTTGTAGAACGAGTCGATGTTATGGCTGAAATTCCTCAATTGGTAAAGAATATCGTTAGCAATGTTGCCGGCGCCAAGCCGTATATTTATCAATACTGTAATGAATTTGGAATTGATATTGATGGAAATAAGGAATCTGGTATTGGTTTCTGTGAAGTTACGTTTATTTGTGAAGAATCATAGAATAATGGCTACATATTGCTTTTCTTGTTTTGTTGTTTATAGTTTGGTTTATTTAGTTAATTCCTTTTGTTTGTGTTAGTTAATTTTTTAGTAATCTTAATAGTTCTCCAATAATATTAATAATTATCTGTTGATAATACTTTGATTTTGCTCTATATAAAGTTGATTTTTACTCTCGCAAGATTTTCTGTACCATTTTGACATCTTAGTTTGTCAGTCATATTTTGACTATTGTAAGAGTGAACTCGAAGCTTCCGTAATATTTGTAAATGAGGAATCAAGAATCAATATAAACCGGCGGTCTAGATTCCTTCATACTATGATATGTATTGCACGTGTAGAATACCTCAAGCACCATCTAAAACATCAGTTTTTGCAAACAACAGGGACTCACACAATTTCTATTGATTAACGAACGTATCTAGAATCAAACAATTGGCATACATAAAACAAAGCCTATACTAACAACCTATAAAAAGCATTCAAATTACAAACCTTTAGTTATAAAAGAATACATCAAGCCACAAACACCAACGAAGCTGTTCCAGCCACTGAAAAATAAATTTGGTCCTACTACAGCAACATCATCAGTTTTGTTAAACCAAACTTTTCCACCGTAACCTTCTTGAGAAACCTTGAGTAATTTATTTTTGTTGCCGTTGAATGGAGGATATCTTGCCTTCAACAAGAAATCATTCCATAATTTTTGTTCCATGGTTGTTCTTTCATGAGTAAAATTTCTAAACGAGAAATATCCATGATATGAACCCATACCGGATTGTCCAACTCCTCCAAATGGAGCATTCAAAAGTGCAACATGCATCAAAACATCATTGACAATCAATCCACCTGATCTAATTTTGGTAAATACTTGATTTAATTGACGGTTATATTTTCTGTTAGTAGACCCACTAGTAAAAATGTATTGGGCTAATGGGGTATCATGATGTTTAGTAATTTTCTCAAGGGCATCTTCAAGAGAATCATATTTTAAAATTGGTAAAATTGGACCAAAAATTTCAACTTGCATACTTGAATCATCCCAATTGACATTTTCAATTATAGTGGGAGGAATAAATCTTGTTTCTGGATCGGTATTATCAATACCTCCAACTACAACCTTACCCTTGGTAGTATTGATTATCTTTAATAAATTGTCAAAAGCTCGGTGATGGACGATATGAGTATAGTCAGTACTATTTTTATCAATATTTGGATAGAATTCTTCATTAACCACTTCAACCAAGGCTTTAATCAACTTATCGTGTAATCTGGATGGTACCATTACATAGTCAACTGCAAGACAAGTCTGTCCAGCGTTGGTAAATCTGCCCCAAGCTATTCTTCTAGCAATTGTCTTAATACTCTTATCTTGTAGATCATCTAATAAAATAGCAGGAGACTTACCTCCCAATTCAAGGATTATCGGGGTTAAGGTTTCTGCTGCCTTCCTAGCAAAAATCTTTCCAACCATATTATTACCAGTATACATAATTTTATCAAATTTTTGTTCTAATAATTCGGAGGTTTCTGGAATCCCCCCATTAATAGCGACAAAGATATCTGGGTCTAAAGCCTTAGTTAAAATATCACCGAACAAACGAGAAAAGTTAGGAACAAGTTCAGATTGTTTTAATACAACACAATTACCCCCAGCAATAGCACCAATTAAAGCGGAAAACGATAACATGAATGGATAGTTGAATGGGGACACAATTAATACCACACCTAATGGAATTCGTTCAATATATGTTGGATTGGACCTCATCACAAAAGCTACATCACTTACTGGTTCTGGTTTCAACCATTTATGTAAATTAGACATAATATGAATCAATTCATTAATTCCAATATTAATTTCAAGGTTCCTGGTTTCTGTAGGAGAACGTCCAAAATCTTTATATAATGCATCACATAAGGCATCAGCATTTTCATTTACTGCAAAATAAAGATTTCTTAATTGATTTAATCTAAACTGAATTGAATGAGTCTTTTGTTTCTCAAAGAATCCATCAGATAACCTTTTAACACTGGGTTTGATTTGTTTAAGAGGAGTATACCATTCCGAATCGGTAGCTTTATCAATCGTGGCAAATGATTCATCAAGAGCCTTCTTAGAACTATCCTCACTTGTTCTTCTACGTCTGTTCAGACCAGATTGGTTATTTTTAGTAGTTGGAGACATGGGGTTTTTTCTACGTTTTCTTAAACCTAAGGATTGAAAGGGGAATAATCACAAGACTGAATTTTAAAGCAAATACGGGACGGAAATATCAACAATCTTAAATACTTTCACCAGAACTTAAAAAAATCACAAGGCTCTCAAACGCTCTTTGATATAACAAGACGAAGGAGAAGAAGTGGAGGAGATGTTATTCAATTTTTTCAAATCGGCTTGGAAATTTATTCCCCTTATAGGAATATTTATAGGA
>LQMZ01002522.1:10760-24384 GCA_001655765.1 Hemisphaericaspora gorwae
AATTTTTTTTCAATGGAAATCAAAGACAGTTGTAAGAGAAATTGGTTGTTAGGATTTCCCTGGTCTTAGCTAGTGAACTCAAATATCTTTAATCACAAATATATCACACTAATCATGTCATTGGTTCATATGGCCAACTTCTGTGCCCACTTAAAAAATTGCATAAATGTCAGACAAGCCAAGACATCCGTCCCTTACAATAAATTAATGTTACAAGCTGCCCTTGGATTATACAAGCAAGGTTTTATATCAGGTATTGAAAAGGGATCAACTTCTGGTCCAGATTTGACCCCAACACCGGTTACTCCAGATAACATCTCCACGAGAAGACTATGGATGGACTTGAAATATAGAAATAATGCTCCGGTTATTAGAGCAATGACTGTGATATCTAAACCAGGTAAAAGAGTGTATTTGAAAAGTGAAGAAGTTAAAGCTTTAGCTTCTGGATATCCAGTTAGAAAGGTGGCTGCTTTAGAACCCGCAGAAACTGTTTTTGTAAGATCAGGTAAAGATTTATACGAACTTCAGGAAGCCGCCAAAAGAAGTCTCGAAGGTGAACCATTATTTAGAGTCAAGTAAGTTTGCATTTTGTTACTAAATCTGTAAATAGTATATGTACAAAAGTCGTCATTTGAAATTATTAAGAGATTGTGATAAGTCATGACTTTTGAGGTATTAATGCGACCATTTCAATTAGGTATATTAATTTTGCTGTAGAAGCCAAATACTAATTAAAGAGCGACTTTCTGAGAATTTGACCCACCCCAATGTGTCATATCTACCTGCCATCCTTTCCAAAGCATTAGCCTCTCTTTGAAGTTTCCAGTTTGTGCGAATTTACTTAAACTTTGTTGAGATGCTGAAGCATAGTCATTTCTCGTTATTGCTGGTTCAGCTGGTTTGAGAACTTCAGGTCTGAATATTGGTGTTTGAGAAACACCCGGAGTTGCAGTATGGGACCTAGTTAAGGCTGTTAAATTTTTGTTGTCTACCTCTAGGTCAACGATCTTATCTTTCAATTCCATTCTATTTAATTTCAAATCAGTATTTTCATCCCGTAATTTTTTGATAGTCTTTTCATGTTGTTCAATTGTATTTTTCAACTTCTCAATCTCGTTTTGAAGAGATGAGATATCAATTCCTTGATTATGATTGATCAATGTCAGAGGAGACTCTGACTTAACGGGAAGGTTATCTTGAGTACCTTCTACAGACACTTCTCTGGATATGGAGCTTCTACTTCCTCTAACTTCGTCCTTCACTTCATAATCTACTGCTACTGCTGATGGTGAAGCTGATGCTGCTGTTTGAAAATCTGGAGTGCCTTCATAAGGAGTATTGTCGTTGCTGTCGTCACTGCTACTCTTTTTCTTTTTCTTTAATCTTTTCTTCTTTAATTCTTCAAATTTTCGACGGGCTGCTTCTAGTCTTTCTTCTTTGGACAATTCTTGATCCAATACTTGTTCTGGATCTGATAATTCCTTTTCTGACATTATTGAATTGATTTCGTACCTCAAAGCACGAAGGTTTATTTATTCTCCAGGATTTCTAATTTTTTTTTGGTGAGTTAGGGTTTGAAATCTACTCCTTAAATTTAAGGCTTAACTAGTAAAAACAAGCAATAACCATTAATGGTGCTCATATGAATGATGAATTAGTTATAAACAACACTAGATAGTAGATAAGATCGAGGCGGGAAGTTTTGTTAGGTTACCCTGTTGCTTCAATCAGGAAACAGGAACAAAGTACAATCATGACAAGCTCGTGAGATTCACTTCCAAGCAATCACAAAAGGGTCTATGTCAGTCCAGTTCTATGGTCTACAATATACACAAGTACGTGGTGTTGGGTATTTAGAGAAGCAGAACTTGAGAGGAGAAAGCAGAGTTCGAGAAACAATTTCTTGCAGAGCAACAAGCCACACATCAAGAAATTAGTCAAATTGAAGAGGAAGCAATCTCAAAAGGACAGGTAGAAGCGATGATGAAAAAGGCCGCAGAAACTAGAGGAGTGCCACCTAGACAACGTTTACTAAACAAACCTGAAGAGATTGTTCGGAATTTTTTTACCACAAATAATATTAGACGCTGATGTTAGATTCGGCGCTACCAGGATTCGAGATACCAATAGAGCACCAATTACTCAACCCAGTTACGTCGTTGAAGGTGATGACAAGAGAGCTGGGAACATCACTGCAATCCAGGATTGGAGGAAATTCTGACTTGTAGTTCTTAAACTAGTAACAACTGGCAGCAATCAGCATTGTATTTCTTAACGAATATGCGTAAATAAATCCATATAATTTACGATCGCATGCACCTTCATTAATATCATGTACTCGGAATTTGATAAGATTTTGACGTTGTACTACCACACACTTCATGATTTTCTCTAAAAAGCATACACTACCACCAGGGTTGGTGCAAAATGCACTATCTGGTACATTTTCGTTCTCTATTTGACTAAGCCAGTTTGATTCTGGATGTAGCGGTTACCAATGCGCTTCTTGAACATACGATTTAACCAGCAAGGTATCAATATTAATTCCTCATCAATGACTTATCGGAGGCTTTATCGGAGGTTTCTATTGGTCAACTCTGCGTAAAACCATTTTCTTTGTATGCTTGTGGAATATTATTGACAGTTTGATTTGTTTGTTTTTGATTGTCTACCAAGCTGCAAAAAGAGAATCGTTGTCGAGAGATATAATTTATCCGAAAATTGAACCCCCGTAGAAAAGAAAAGCCGCTAGGTAATTCTTGTTAACATCCAACTGCAAGTGAGATAAATCTCTGAGGGAACTGATCTATATATATTGACCATGTCAGATTCTTCTTCTACGAAATTGGCAACTTTATGAGACCATTGAATCAAATTTATGACCTGCAAGGTTTAGTAAGTAGTAGTAGTACTTAATAAAGAGAGGGGTACAATATGCAGGATGGTGACATCCCTTGTTTTTTTTTTCTTTTGTTCGGTTTTAATCACCTTGGTGGTTTTGCAATTTACTTTAAATTTTTTTTTTTTTCACCAAGGGTATTTATATACAATGACTTATTCTCCCATTATATATCAACATTAGTATTTATTCAATTCAACAAGGTATCTACTTATAGTTAGAATTAAATATCAAGAATTAACAACAAAATTCTTTGACCATTGGCTATTTCAAGAAACGTTTTACGTTAAGTTATTATTTCAAGTTAGAACTTTATTTCCAATAGGGTTATACAATTAAGTTGTCATACTTAAAATACCTTAATTCACTTTATAAATTTCAAGTGCAAACGCAACAATCAACCAGGGTTTATAAAAGCTGCATCCGCCCCTAAAAATCTTTCTTTCCTTGGAATAATCTTTTCATATATCCTTCACAACTGTGGTACATTACATAATGAATGAACAATTATATCAAATATTTGAATACTTAAATAAACGAGATGAATGTGAAACCAATAATGATTATGACGGATTGCAATTTGGTGCACGAATATCATCCATATTTGTTATTTTAATAACAGGAGCATTTGGATGTTTCTTTCCAGTTTTATCTTCGAGATATTCATTTATAAAATTACCTTCATGGTGTTTCTTCTTTGCAAAATATTTTGGGTCAGGTGTCATTGTAGCCACCGCATTCATCCATTTGTTGGAACCAGCTGCGGATGCATTAGGTAATGAATGTTTAACCGGGGTCATTTCTGAGTATCCCTGGGCATTTGGTATTTGTTTAATGACATTATTTGCATTATTCTTCTTTGAATTGTTGGCTTATCAAGCTATAGATATGAAGATTGCTGGATCCAATGCACAATCTCATTCACATTTTGGTGATGAAAACTATTATGTCAAGAAAGACGTTGAATCTGAGGTTGAAGAAACTCACAGTCACACACTTAGTGATATTCAACCAGATCAATTACCAAACCCATACCCATCTCATTTCCAACATTCAATGGAACATCAAGATCCAGATAAGATGGGAACCCCTGTAAATGATAAAGACAAGGAACAATACTATGGGCAATTACTAAGTGTATTTGTTTTGGAATTCGGTATTATATTCCATTCAGTCTTCATTGGTCTCGCATTAGCAGTATCTGGAGAAGAATTTAAATCACTTTATATCGTTCTTTGTTTCCATCAAATGTTTGAAGGGTTAGGGCTAGGTACTAGAATTGCAACAACCCATTGGACAAAAAAGCATAGATTTACACCTTGGTTGTTATGTACCGCATTTGCATTGTGTACTCCGATAGCAATCGCTATTGGACTTGGAGTAAGACACACATATCCCCCAGGATCAAGAAGGGCATTAATAACTAACGGAGTATTCGATTCTATATCTTCCGGTATTTTGATATATACAGGTGTTGTTGAATTGATGGCCCATGAATTCTTATATTCCGGAGAATTTAAAGGTCCAGATGGGTTTAAAAAGATGTTGTGGGCATACTTTGTCATGTGTTGGGGTGCAGGTTTAATGGCATTATTAGGTAAATGGGCTTAAATACTTTCATGATCATTCTTAAAAAACGTTCGGCATTTATTTGTTATAGATTCGATTTTTTGTATCAAAATGTATATTATATTTTAATGACTTTAATGTATACCTTGCGCATTTTCACGATTTCCTAGACTAGTATAACAACTCATAAAGATAGGACTATTTTGTGAATATTTCGTATCGTTTGATATTCCCGGAGATCGGCAATTCACATTTAGTGAACCGAAAAAAAAATAGAATTTAAACTGACCAATTTTCTCTTCATCCTCTTTATTGCTTTCAAAACCCATACCACCATCGTCATCATGTTGAGCCAAATGATACGTTCAAAACAAGCCATTACCAAGCTGTTACCATCAATTACAACCAGATCTTCTATTCGATTTTATGCACTTCCGAAATTCGGAACCGAGGACACAGCAGGCCCACCAAAATTACCAAAAGAGCAACAGGAAGAGTTTGAAAGATTACAAAAAATAGCTAACTCGCAAATAGCGATCGAAGAGTACAATGATCAAATTAAGAATTCAGGTGCTGCAAATAGTGATCCAGGTGTAGGCGAAGATTATAAAGCTCCTGCTTTGAAGACTGATATTGGAACCTTTGCATATTTGAAGACCATTCCGGACTTTGAAGGGGACGTAAACCCAAAGACTGGAGAAAGAGGTGGTCCAAAGCAAGATCCTTTGAAACATGCTGATGAATGGACTTATAATGGGAGAGTTATTGATTTTTAACGACTGTGAACCATGTCGCAAATCTGCTAAGACGGGGCTTTCAAATTTAGTCGCCCCTGTCAATGGCATTGTTTAGCATATGTACTTACATATATAGTTAGGTTAATAGAAATAATAATAAATTGGATACTGTGAACTCTGAGTAGTGAAATATGCTATGTTAGTCGATGAAACGTATAGATCCTAGGCTGGGGAATTTTCGCAGTTACGATCTCTAAAAAAAATTCTCTTGTTGCAATCATTCATATTTCATTTGACCTTATCAAGCAATACCATGGAGTTTGACCCGTTGTCCTTATTCTCTCCCGCTCCAGAGAGAAATTATGAAGAATTTAGCGACGGTTTCGGAACAACTATTCAAGAGAAACTTCCGACAGAGATAAATCAAGTAAATGGTGAGAATGTAATAACAAGCGATGAGACTGATGAGGAAGATGACTCTCACTTACAACCCATACATATACTAGACTTACCGTTATTAAAACTCCAACCATCATATCCCACATTACTTACAATTCTTCATCTACTTTCTCTTAATGAAATTTTTAATTTCACGAATGGCACAGATACCACTACCGCCTCGGAAGAAATTGAACCCAACGAAATCTTCAAGGAAAAGAACCTTCAGACAGCTACTGTGGAAGCCGCCTTAGATTGGCTTACTCAATACTGTTCAAGATTCAACACTTATAGAAAATTGGCATATATTCCCCATTTGTCGGAATCATTAAAGAAAAACAGCACTAGGGAATATAACGCATATCTTACAAGAATAATCGCTAATCCATTATCCTGGATTGAAAGCCAAGATAACGTTGATGAGATTCATAGACAGGCGTCTCTAAGGCTCAGTGAGAATTGTGGAAGAACTGCCCAGCCCGAAATTATACGAAAGATCACCATGCATAATTTATCGACTTACTTAAAGAATAATGAATCATATTTAAAACTAAAAGAACCGTCATTGACCAGTGATAATCTAGGATTGAAGACATGGGGATCATCATTGATTTTAAGTAATCGATTATTAAATCAAGATGCAGAGAAGAAATATTTATTAAACAATGTTCTCGAATTAGGTTCAGGAACTGGTTTGGTTGGAATGGTATGTTCATTATTGGGATACAATACTACATTGACTGATTTGAAAGAAATTGTACCAAACCTAAGAGAGAATATTGCATTAAATCATGTAGAATCACTGGCATATGAGTTGGACTGGACGAACCCTCAATCATTCTTGGATATTCACGGAGAAGATATAAAATTCGAGACCATTGTAATTAGTGATCCAATTTATTCTTCCCAACATCCATATTGGGTTGTCGAGATGATTAATAAATTTCTTAGTTCAAGCAAGACCGCACGATTACTCATTCAAATCCCATTACGTCCAAAGTATGAACAGGAAAGACAATTATTATGGGATTTGCTAAAAGATAGTTCATTAATTGAACAAGAACATGAAATTGAAGATGGATTTGATGATTTCGGTGAAATGAAGTTTTGCTTTAAATTATATTATAGAGAGTCTATATAACAACAAAACTGCTTATAAATATTCCTTCAACTTTCTTAATTTTTCTATAGCGTCTTCTAAAATCTTATCGTCTTTACAAACAGCAAATCTTAAACAATTTTCTAAACCATTACCTATTCTTTTCTCTTCGGTGATGAATTCAGTTGGTGGGATACCTACAACACCAATTTCTCTAATTAACCAATATGCTAATTTGAAATCCAATGTCCCCCTAACAGTAATTGATTCTGGGAATACATAATCTTCTGGTATTTTAACCTTCAGCAAATTAACCAACAAGAAATAACCACCTTGGGCAACAGTATATGGTAATCCCAATTCGTCGAATACCTTAGTAAATAATTCATACTTCTTGATATATTGTTTTCTTGTGTTTTCAAAATAGTTCAATTTATCAGCTTCAGCAAAACCTTGTGCAACGGCCTGTTGTAAAGGAGATGGAGATGAGAAGCAAATTCTGGTGTGAGCAGCAGTAACATACTTGATCAAATTAGCTGGACCTTGGATAAACCCAACTCTCCAACCAGTGGCAGCAAATGATTTACCAGCAGACCCAACAGTTAAAGTCCTTTCAGCCAATTCTGGTAATTGTTTTAATGCTGCCGGACGGGGGAAATTATCTTGATAGTACAAGTTTTCATAAACTTCATCACTAACTAAGATTAAGTTATGTTGAATTGCAATCTTACCAATTCTCACCAATTCTTCTTCAGTAAAGATCTTACCAATTGGATTATGAGGAGTGTTAATAACAATTAACTTAGTTTTATCAGTGATTGCGTTTTCTAAACCTTCCCAATCGACTTGCCAATCATCACCAGTGACTGTTTCATTGTTGAATTTTTCAGGATAGTTAATGTTGACATACTTAATTGTCGCACCAGTCATTTCAATATTTGAAATATATTGATCAAAGAATGGCTCAAACACAATAACTTCATCACCTTTAGTCAAGAAACCAAAAAAGATAGAAAACATACCTTCATTGGCCCCAGTAGTAATTTGAACTTCACTAACATCAACTGGACGATTATAAGATCTAGAATAATGATCAGCCACTTGTTTTAACAAATTTGGATTTCCTCTAGCTGGAGAATATTGATTAAACTGAGGGGCAGAAATAGCATCCCTAACTGCATCAAGTGCAAAATCTGGTGGACTATATGAGAAAAACCCTTGTCCCAAATTAGCCAAAGGCTTTCCTGACTCAGCTTGTGCTTGAGCAGCAGTTTCATTAATAAGGGTCCAAATATCCTTTTGTCCCGGTTTAATATCGAAATATGGATTATGCAAAGCAGTTGGATCAGATTTTGGATGTGGATTGGTCATTCTGAAATTGCGTATTCTCTGGATTGAAAGTTGTTTCAAAGGGTTTCTTGCTAAAGATCTTGTAAACATTCCTCGAGAGAAAGATGTGACAGGAAAAAATTCTATAACGTAATCTTTGTGTTATCTTTTAAATTACTTATAAAAGTTGAGTCACTCGATTCGACAATTTTTTTTACTCCACAGTTTGATTGTAACGTTACTTACTTGAAAATTAAAAAAATACTAACAATCAAGTCACGTGAAGTGGGATCATTTCCGCTAAGGGTCCCTCACAAAAAGGTCCCCTATAATAAGAGAAAGAATCCCCGGGTACTTCTTTCTCGAGGTACGGGGAGCCACTGCCGAGATCCTTATGAAAGAGAATATATAGAAACAATGTTTCGGTTTCATTACGTTAAGGTAATACGATCTATTATTTCTATAAATTTTCTATACAGTCAATTGTTCAGGTGGTGGTGTTTGCAGTATATGTAAATCAGTTGTCTCTTGATCTGGTTTTGCAGTAACATACTTTACAATTGATTCAAACGATTCATCAAACTGATTCTCGCATCCTTCTTCAACAATCCATGCTTTCTCGGATTTGGCGTCTTCCTTTTTAAAGATAACTTCACACGCATAACCGGTGACCAATAATCCTGGAGGTCTTGAACCACAATCTTCCACTGCTTCTGCAACCTTACTCAAAGTTGTTCTAATGACCCTTTGGTCAGGGCATGAAGCTCTTTCTATAATTGCCACTGGTAATGAAGGATCCCAGCTCTTTTCTTCAATCAACTTAGGAATGAACTCAACAACACGATGTAATGTCATCAAGAATACAGTTGTTCTACTAGGTACAAACTCCGGTAAAATTGGAACAGCACCACGTCTACCTGTACCAGTACAGATCAAAACTTGGTCCGCCACATCTCTATGTGTAGCAGGAATGTTAGATAAGACAGGCGCAGCCAACGCGGACGTAATACCAGGAATAACCGTAGGCACAAATCCTCTTTCCTTAAAGTAATTAAACTCCTCACCTCCACGTCCAAAAATGTATGGATCACCTTGCTTCAATCTTATAACATTCTCACCACGAACTAAGGATTCCAATCCGAGATTCAACAATTCTTCTTGTGCTCTTTCTGCATTACCTGGGAACTTGCGGGCAATAAACACTTTGGTTCTAGTAGGTATTATATCAAGGACTTGTTGTGGAACTAGTTTGTCAGCAAGGACCAAATCTGCCGAGTGAATGGCTTGTAATGCACCAATTGTCAAAAGTGAAACTGATCCAGGACCGGAACCAACCAAAGTGAGTGATCCTTTCCTTGTAAGCTTTTGTTTCTTTACAGTTGGCTCATCAGAATTTTCCACATGTTTGTGCTTTTGGTATGCTTGACTCAAGTCTTCAATTGATAAACTTGCCAATGTCTTCAATGGATAGTATTCAACAATCTGTGAAAGCCATCTTGTTCTTTGCAATTTAAGTTCTTCTTCAGATATACCAAATTCTGGTACGAAATTATTAAGTTTGCTAGAATTGATAGCATCCTCGTCATGTTCACCAATACTATGTAATGTTGCAATCTTATCTTCTTGTTGGATTTTGGATCTTAGTTCTCCGATCTTATCACAAATATCTCCAATATTTGAAGGCAACGTGTTTGTTAATTCTCTCTTTATCCTCAGAGCCAACCTACATCCCTTGCCTGAGGTTGTTACCCCCAATTGAAAATCACCAGAAGTATAAGTTGATAATAAGGTAAATGTGCAAAATTCTGGAGAATCTGAAGTATTAATTGGAATTCTTAACTTCTTACAAGTATCAAATATCTGCTGTTTCAATTCTCTTGCTGCGATTGGCAATGAAACGAATACTCTATCTACGATGTGTTCCACTTCTTCACGGCCCAAAGTAGTCAAAACATTCTTGATATTTTCAATATTCATTTCGGTGGGTATTATTTTCATTCTGTTTTCTCCCTCATATTGTTTGATACTTGAAGGCAATATCAAGTTTTCCTTTTCAGCTACCAAAATGGGAAATGCCCCGGATTCTATGATGCTATTGATTCTAATTGTGGCAACATTGGAGAAGCCAATAACCAAATGGGTCTCACCAGTTGATATTAATGATGCTAACAAATTAGGCATTTCTTTCAAGAATTATAAGTGATATAAATTTTGGAAAAGACTAAAAACATCAGAAATGATGGGAATGGCATTGATAATAAATATATATCCTAAACAATATTTTTCAAATCAATCAATCCAATAATTTTTCAATGATTACCCAATGTCACGTGAACTTATTTCAAAATCTGATAGAGTGCATATAAGAATTTAAAAAATATCATGAATAAAAAATAATTTTGAGTTGTTGCAAAAAATATCTCCAGTGAAAAAATGCTTTTGCAACTTTGACAATAAGAATGATTTAAAATGAGATTCGGGTTTATAACTTCAAGTAAAAACTGCACTTCAAATTAATATCACCAAGTAACTAAGGAAACTTAATCTTGTTTGATCATTGATTCCTCTATTGGATAAAACTACATCAGTCAACTTAATGAAATTTTGCTATATCAAACAGTTTCTTTCTTCCTTAACGTCAATCATTACATTCTCACGATACAAAATCAACTTGAAACTTTCTTCTCTCAGTTATTTTGTTATATCAATTATGAATTCACACATTGAAATAGGACATCTTTCCAGAGATTGAAGTTGCCGTTACTTTTTAATCCATGTTTTGACAAGACCGCTAAGATAGATCATAAAAAAGCCGTTATCCACGTAATCACAAAGCGAAATAAAATTTATGGAATGGTTTTGCAGATACCCCAACTCTGTGCCTTCTAGAATACGCTTACAATAAACTAGTTCCTACCTAGAAAAGGGTAAATAATGAGTTGACAATTTTAGAACACTAGTGCTTTGAATGACACAACCAATATAATCAATTCAGTGTTTTTCTATGAGAGTTTTTGTGACTTATGCAAATGATGAAAAAGTATGGTCGGTAGATAGCATCTTATAATTTGTTTCGAAAACTAGCCTTTAGTTGCATCTCTATTAATATACACAATCGTAGATAAAATAAGTAACTAAGACTATGTATCTTCTAAAAGAATTAAAAACGTGGCAATCGTCAACTACTCTACACCACGACATTGACTGGTATATTAACAATAACCTTTCTATTTCTTCTTATTGATCTGCGATTGCCGAATTGCAAGTCTAAGTGTAAATAGTATTCCCTAATTAGATAACAATTCTGAAAATTCGGGACCAAATTGAATCCTCCTCCAAATATATAACTTACCACAGCATGATCCAATCCCTTAATGTACATATTTTTCAATGAAATAGATATACCAGCATCGTCAACCGTCACATTTGGAATCAGCAATGAATCATAATTGACATGAATCCCTAGAAATTTGCGAATTTCAACATTGGAGTCCTCAAATTCAGGATTATACTTCCTTAAAATAGTTAAACTATTACAGATTGGCATGACAACAAGTTTGGAAAATTTATTACCTGAGAAGGAATCAAATAACATATTTGAACGGATATCTATGGGTATCGGTTTAAATGACCTGGCTGTCACAACCATTAACTCTGCAGTAACGGAATGAATTGGAGGTATACTGGCATTTTCATCAAAGGATTGAACAACAATCGGAACTTTTATAATTTGATTCAAATTGGGATGCTGAGGAGTTTGAGGTACTAATGGAACATATTTAAGATCGATTCTTGGTTGTTCGATGATCAACTTCAAGGTTCTTTGACAATGACTGAAAACCAACTCATTCTCTAATGGTTTCAATTGTAATTCTTCTAGAATCTCATCAAAATAAGATTTACTGACATATATAGCATCTGATTCTATGAAATCTCTTAACATGAAATCAAAAGTGTATTCATAAAATGGCACTTCATTTTCATACTTTGGAATTATTTGAATATCTTGGTCCCTCTCGCCCAACTTTTCGAATTCTCCTACCCTGTTCTCGTATATAACATGACAAGACAACTTATAATGAATCGCGATCGCGCAATATGCTGTTGAGTTCATGGTAGGCAAGATTTGTAGATGGTTTTCCATAAGGTTTTCACATTGATTATCAACCAAATATTCTGGAATTCTAAACTCAAATGGTTGCTTATACGATTCCTTTGCTGACAATTTATGCTTATGATGCACAAATGAATTAAAGTCAATTAGTGATAAAAATGATCTTTCATAATTATATGAATACTTGATATATCCGCGTAGCAAAAGATATATCAGGGAATACCTGACACATGAATCTAGACGATTGACAATAATCAAATGTCCCTTTATCATTTCTCCCTGTCGATATTCATATTCTTCGGGATGATCCAATTCAAACAGTATATCAAGTTGACTTTCATTTTTCAATGCAGATAGGCTTTCATGAATCGAGTAATTTGAAAGTGAAACAGTCAGAGACATGGGTGTATTTCTGGAATTTACATTAATTTGATCATAACTAGGAAGGGATGATTGGTGAAGAACAGGCGAGAATTTTTGGCGTAAGATCGAATTATACATGTAATATGAAGGTAATATACTCCCCCAACTTTCATGGGAAAGTATTGAATCACATTCAGAGTCATTATCTGAATCAGATTCAGCAGATGGTAGTGAATGTGTAGAAATTATGGCACTTGACTTTTTGTCCTTGGAATTGGTATCATGGCGTTGTTGTTTCGGACAATGCTTGCTAAAGAAGAACCGCATGTTCGCGTGATTAAATAACGTAGAAATCATACTTTTCGTGTTACAAAGGAATACACTAGCAGCTATGATAAATCACGGCTGAGAGAAAAAAGAAACATGAAGGAGGATTATATATGAAAACTGGAAACGTTCCTAAACATGTACCGTAAATGCATGATATATTTATTTTTGATTCGCCAGTAGAGACATTTGATGATGATTCATGAATGATGTTCCAAGAAAAAACAAGTTCTGAAAATAAAAATCTTCTATGCACGTTCATAATTTAGATTGCAATTCCCAAAGTAGGCTCTTTCTGACAATAGGTACTTTAGAACAACTCCAGCATAGAAGTTACAAATCCACAAGTCGAAACAAATCATTCATACAAATTGTTGCAATTGTTGATGGCACTAGTGTCGCGTTGGAATAATACTTCTAGGTAGAATGTCAATATTTCTTTATCCATTTAGTTTTCAATCGTTCTTTCACGTCGATTTGCTCTAAGTTCCCAACTAACAGGATCTTGCAGCTTCAAAGTTATATATTGTAGCAATTGAGTTGATGAAGTTAAAAGCAAATCTTCCTGCAACTTGGAACCTTTTCCATTGTTCTCCTTAACAATGTAAGTATGGATGTTCGTAAAACTGTAACATTAATTATACGATTAATAAACGATAAGTGGCTTATAAAAAGTTTTTGACCATACATCACGATTGGTTATGCCTCAAATCAAATTAAGGGGGCCTATATAGTTGAATATATAT
>LQMZ01002526.1:2537-15355 GCA_001655765.1 Hemisphaericaspora gorwae
CAGCATTTTAGTGAGTATACCCGACAAGAGGAGTCTCACACAAAGCTGTATAACACCCAGTTGTATAGGCATAATATAAAAGGGTTTTACCAACTTCAAGTCATTTAGGGTGCCCCTCCATTCCCAGTAGGTCGAGTGGATTTTAAATAATTTATGTAATTATTTAGCTAATGTACATAAAAAAAAATAATGTACATTGATTTCGAGAAAAAATAGTAAACAAGAAACAATAACTTGAAATTTAAACAACAGTGAGTCCTCTTTAAAGTTAAATCTCTTACTAGAACAACAAGATATCGGACGGAGAACAATATCTCTTTCAAAGATATGCCTTCTCGTAAACTCCAAGTAAAATGGAAAGTATCGAAAAGAAGAGTAGTATTAAGAATATCGGAACGAGAGTGGTTTACTCCCTGATATTCGCATCCACTCTCAAATTGGGTAACTCCCTACGCAGTTGATTAGTTCGTTCAGATAGAAAAGTAATTAATATCGTTGAAATAATCTAATATAAATCTCTATCAACCTAGTCATGTCTGACCAAGCCAAGTTCATCAAATCAATTATTTCGAGATTCAATAATTCAATAATTCAAATTATATTCCAAGCTCATGCTTTTCGAAGTCACAATTCTTGATAACCTTAAAAATTATCTAAGAGTTCTTCAAGCCAAAAAAAAAGAGCAATCCTATCCCTTTAGCACATCCGAAACAGCCAAGCAAGACGACTGACTGACGAGCGGAAACAACAGTAATCATAAGAATTTTCGGAGTTCATGGAATAACAACTGTGGAGTAGCCTCATTATTTCTTTTTTTCGTGGGGTAAAACTTCTGACTTCCGCGGGACATAGGCAATGGGAAAATGACTGAAGTGCCATCGAATTGCCGTCGGAGAAAAACGATCGTATCGCCAGCATAGAAGGAAAGTAGATAAATACCAACATATCTTGGATATGAGGGGAGGTATAGGAGTCAAGCGAATGTGCAGGGAAATGTTTAATTAATTCATTCAGTAGCCGCGGACATACTTGGTTTCGTTTCATCAGAAGTATTTATAACCACGGATGTAACGTTGATATGAAGTAAAGGATAATCTTACCAGATAACTATCTGAAAAGGGATGACAAATATGATTTTTCAGCATATGAATATTTGGTACTAACTTTCTACCGAGAAAAACGCGCCTTATCTTCCAAATTGTTTGTTGACCCAGCACAATCAAAGGAGGGGAAAATTTCAACAGGATAAAATACACCTATTTTTCACAGTCCACGTCGTATGTCCGGCTATCTCTAGAAACTTTCATCTTTCATAAACAAGAATAACCTTTTCAAACGGAAATATCAAACAAAATAACGGATATTCGCTTATTAGTGTATGCCACTCTATTTGTTTATTAGATAACGGATTTATCCACTTTGTTAACTTTCCATAACAAAAACAAAGTGGAAATCCATTAATGTGGTATCACGTGATGCGTATTTGTTTATCTCGGAGACTTGTATTTCCGAATTTACAGAGAACGAGATGGGCGGATAGAAGGATTTCCTCGTTCAGAAAAATATTTGTTCGCTCAATCAGCCTCGTTTAGAGTGCGAAATGGTTAGACATCAATACCTCTCATATCAGGAAATCCTGCATATTTCACATTGACTTTTTTTTTGTTTACATAAGACTTTTGACTCAAACGTTAAAAATAATTTCGGAGTTTAAGTTCCCCATGTCAAACTATCAAAAGCTCACTCAATTAAGCAATTAAAATAATTAGTTTGTACATGTTTGGCAATACGGAACTTTCAATTACCAGAACTCAAACACCATCAAAAGAAGGTCTAGTGGATGGAATTAAGGTATGCAGTATTGAAATGAAAAAGGTGAAAAAGTTCGGAATGGCAAATGCAACTCCGAAAACGACAAAAGATGAGGAGAAAAAAAAAGACTCAAACTGTTCCGAGAATGAGGATTAAAATTGTTCACTGAGCCTGTTCAAAGAGGAACTGCCTACCTATTTTGTGCCCTACGAGCCAGTACTATTTGATGAGCTACAGTCTCTTTGTCGGCTTATTATTATATGTCTCAGATCTGACAGTTGAGTTTAATTGGAAATGATATAAACGTTATGAGGAAGTAATTTTCACTATTGACAAAAGTCAAAATGTTTATAGTTCGTAATCTACAGTACACGATCCGGAATCAAGACAGCCAGAATGTTCTAGATTATGCTTATGATTTTTGTTAAGTTTGATCCAGCTACCTCTTTTAATAAGGCGCTAATTTTTCTGTATACGACTAAAAGTGAGGAGTACTTAATTACTCCTCATTCATTATTTTTTATATCTGATTTGAAGGTAAAATTTTATAGCGTAGGCTCATCATCCGTGTCGGTTTACATGCAAAAATATCAGTTCCAGGCCAACAATAAATTCTACAAACTATTCAGTCCAGTTGCACTGTAGCAAATTAAAATAAGTGCCTCAATATTTTGAGTATATTGATTTGTGTTAAAGGCAAACGACTCAAATTGAAAGGGCACTTTCTCCGAAGGAGGGGTTACCACATGCAGTCCGAGACGTTTTTTTCTACCTTCTCCGAATCCCGAAATCAGATTAATTTAAAATTAATTAGAGCCATACACATGCGTCGGAGAACAGATCCACACCAAAAAAACCATCGTATCCTGTTGTGTTCCAGTAGTTCAAGTAATCTATCCCGGAATAATTGTCCGATAGAAAAATTTCACTTCTTTCTACGTTAATGGTCACAAGTCAGTAGTTCTATAATATAACAAAATGCATTTATCCGGAGCTCTCTTCTCAGTTTCACTTCCTTTCTCATGCAGCAGCTGATGATTATAGATGGTTCTACTAAACAATATCTTTATCCATTTTATTGTTGTTAGAGGCATCTACGGGTAGTAAAGGGAACAATATTTACTGTTTCACATTGCTGTACGACTCCCAAAAACTTCAGAAAATGTGTCTGATGGGGATGTATATGGTGTTATGGTTCAAGACTATTTGCCATTTCGTTTGTGTTTTTCATACAAGGTTGATCCATCCACCTCGGGCTTCTTGATTCCGTTTTGTGCAATCATACTCCATATATGCTGATGGTTTCGATGTACTCCGAACGTTTTTTATTGATTTTTTATTCCGACATTTTCCGTGGTTTTTTTTTTTCGGAAAATTGTATAATTATATTGCAGGCTCCAATGAGTCTTCCTGATTTGAGGGTCTTTTTTAACTGTTCAAACTTTTCTCAACTTGCAGATTCCTTTCCGAGGTTTTCCTATTATGCATTTTGTTAGGAGTAGAGATAGTAATAGTCATCGCAGAGATATGACAACAGAGATTGCCCGGAGCAGGATCAATCGTTTCCATTTTCCAATTTCAGTTGTAAAGTTAAATTAGATGAAGATTAACAATTCGACCTTCTGTAGTAATAGAAATGGGGCTGATCCGAAACGAAGTTATGCTCTATCCTTTTTTAGGAGAGGAGGAGGAGGGAACTAAAAGAAAAGTGGGTTTTCGGAAGGGATATATTGGATTATCCTCGCTAAATTATCCCATTTATTATTTTGTTATTTCTCACAAGAACAGAAAAATGAGGAGGCTAGGCAAACACAGATTCCCAATTTACGTATGGGGGGAAGAAACAAAAAAATGGATTTCAAAAAAATATGTCTTTCCCGATAAAAGAGGGGTATCGTTTTTCATTCATTTTTTTTGGGTCTGAAAAATTATTTTTTTAAACTTTATTCTTTAAAATTGCAAAAAACCGAAATGTGATATAAAAGTAAAGCAAATTCCTTTGTCAAGAAAAGTCTGACGGATCTGATTTCTTCTAATTAAACTATAATACTCATCGTTTCAGGCAAGTTCAACCATGTCCGACTTATTATCATATTCTATAATGTACAATAGTACATCCAACCACTATATGCCTAAGCAACAACAACCAGTTGCTTTACCACCATTATCACCACCAAGTGTGAGATATTTACCTCCAATTCAACAACTTCACAACCAAGTGGTGTTGCCTCCATTAATACCATCCAATTACACCACCACCAAGCCAACTATATTACCTTCTATCTCTGGGTCTACTACTCCATTGCGTCTTACCGAATCAAATTTGACTAGTCATCATGACGGATTAGGTTTATTGACTTCAGCAGTGATGAATATTGAGCAACCACCTTCTTTGACGTCATCATCATCTTGCTCTTCGATTGCATCGTTATCTTCTCCTCCTTCTCCCGCATTGTCTCATTCTCATCACCAACATAACCAAAAGAGAAGACAAAGATTGGGTCCAAGTTGTGACTCCTGCAGATTAAGGAAGGTTAAGTGTAACGCTGAAATCACTATCCTTTCTAAGGACGTGAAACCGGGCTTGGTATACAGTTGGTTTCCGCATTTGAACCAACAGCAAATGGATTCGTTATTAGGAGGTCAAGTGGCCTGTTTGGATGAAGAATACAGTTTGACTATTTCTCATGATAAAATGATTAAGTTCAAATCTTGTAACAGCTGTAAAGCCAAGCAGTTGCCATGCTGCTTCTCAAAAGGTTTCACCAAGGAAGATATCATGAATCACAAGAAGTACACACCAAGTGAATCTGCTTCACCTAACATGAACAGTTCTTCACAAGTTTCTATTGCTGCTTCATATTCTCCAAAGAAGAGCATTAAGGACAACAAGATAATAAAGAAGAAAGTTTTAAAGTTAAAGCCCATTAAACCAATTGTAACCACTCTTCCTAAGGAAGACGAACTTAAAATCGTTGCTCAACTCAATAACCAACACACACAAGAAGAGCAATATAAAGATCAGCAAAACATAAATACAAGCAGAAAGTCTTCCTGTGTTTCATGCCGCAAGAGAAAAGTGAAATGCGTTTTCAATGCTACTTTAAATAAATGTGAAGGTTGTAACAAAAAGAGCAATACTTGTGTTTTTGATAAGCAGAAGTGATTTTTCTTCGTCAAGGTCTAAACAAAAATGGGCTGTTGGTTTTCTTTCTTTTGTTTTCAAGGTCTAAACAAAATGGGTTGTTGGTTTCCTTTATTTCTTCGGGATTTATATTTTTAATTGGGTATTTAGTCTTTGCCGTATTAGCTTTCTGTATAGATTTAATTAATGTTTAATATCGTGCGATTTTACTTTGTGTAATGTGTACGGAATAACTCGTTCCAAATTTGCCGACTTTCACCAATATTTTTTCAAACCAGAGACTAGTATGATATATTAATTAAAAGTCCGGAACGGATTTCCGGATGATCTAGTCGGACTTGTAGACCGAATTTTCATTTCAGCATGATTTTAAGAATACATTCAAGATGAGGAGAACACCAATCGAACTGCTTATAGTCTACAAACATATTCTTTACACATCCCCAAAGAACTACTTTCAAAGAAGAAAGATTCTGGTTAGGAATATAAAATTTAAAATAGCAAATTAAGTGAAACGCACATTTCAAATTATTTATTCCCCACCAAGCTATTGAGAACACCTTGCATGAAGTACCAATGTTTAAAACGTAGCCCTTGCCGGACTTGTAAGAGCGGAAGGAAAGAAGCCGTCTTCAAAAAGCGGATATTCAAACCTTCGGATTTCGGACAATTGTGGAACCGGAAAAAAAAAACTGAGATGGAACAGTAAAAAGCCTTGCCAGGCAACGAAGGTCTAGCATCTTACAAATCTACCCAGCTTCCTATATAAGCTACAGCTTCGTATTTAGGCGAAATGATGGTCTACACGTATAATTAACTTTTCTAAAAACATATATCAATCAAACTATTTCTCCATCACATTAACATAACCTCTGCGTCCACTTCTCTTAGCCTTTCTCATAGAGCCTGATGTTGATCCAGTACCTTGCATACTCAACAATGCATCCAAATCTCCAACCGTAGCTAAACTTGGACCCTTAGAAGTAGCGTCAACTGAAGCAGAAGGAATAGGTCGAGCAGATGGAGTAGATGGACCAGGCAGAGCTGGACTGCCAGCATTTGGAGGATGTACAACACCAGGAGCAGGAGTTGCATTAGAAGATGAATCTGGAGCACTAGGAGTTGGGTTTGGCTTCTTCTTCATCATTGGAGGTGGAGGCGGAGCACTTTCCTTCAATTGTTCCTCAATTGGTTTAGTTCTATCTAACCATCTCTTCTGCTTCTCATCATAATAGAACGGATTAACTTTTTCGCCCAACTTTGCTCGAATAGGTTTTGGTTTTCCATCATTCTTCCCCAACCACCCATTAAACCACCCACTGTCTTTATGACGCAATTCATTGTGCTTATCTTTAGTAGAAGCAGCAGCATTTATCTTCTTTTGCCTTTCTTCTTCTTCTTTAGCCTTCTTCTTTGCTTCCAATTTTTTTCTCTTCGCTAGTCTGTCTTCTTCATCTTCATCCTCCTCCGCAATAGGAACATAATCTCTTACAGTATCATCTTCAACCTCGTATTGCTGATACAAAGCGCTTTGCTGTGATTGTGACAATCTTGAAGAAAAGATTCCAGTTAAGGGAGCATTAGTACCAATCACAGAATTGGCACGGGTTGTATATTCAGGAGAACCTGGGATAGGGAAACCATCCAATCCAAATTTGCTGCTAGACTGTTGCAGTGGTTGATCTCGTGGTGCAGTGAAATCATTCCGATTTAAAATTAACGGGCGATTCGGAGGTTTTGGTGTTAACTGTCCTTGGATTTCGGTGGTATAACTTGTATCAAAACTATCGTCTATGTTTGGAACATTCCTGGTTGGTTGATACTTCCTTTTAAATGTTTCTTCTTGCATGTCAATATCAGGATGTTCTTCTTCTTCGTGATGCTTTGGTTGTGCAAGTAGTTCAGAAGCTTCGACTTCTGTAGTTTCATTTCTTTGTTCTTGTGATTCAACAGTCTCCTTTTCTACTTCCCCAACATGATATCCACCATAGGAATACATATCAATTCCCTCGTTGGCAACAGGAATATTCTCGCTTCCTTGTGTTTTAGATTCTGGTGCAGCATACTTATTCAGATTTGCAGGAGGACCATATTTGTTTTTACCGAAACGTGGCTTTGTAGAAGCAGTTGGCGCGTATGGGTTAGCTTTTCCTTGAACTTTCTTAGATGATTCTGGAGGAGGAGGAGGAGGAGGAGCAGGATGTTGCGAAGAAATATATTCTTCGGATTCTTGAGAAACATCAGCGTCGTTACCAACAACATCTTCTTTTGCAATTTCTTCTTTATTTCCCCTATCGTTGGTTTCTTCTTCTTGCGAATGAACCTGAGACGCATCAGATGATTGTTCCAAGGGTTCTACAGTGCGCGATTGCTCTTGTGAATGTTCCTGTGAATGTTCTTGTGAATGTTCTTGTGAAGAAATATTTGTTAATTCACCTTCTTGTACCAATATCGATGAAGATGATTGCACCAGCTTAGCTGTAGATGTTACGGCCTCAACAGGCTTGAGTTTAACTTCAGTTTCAGATGTCCGAGAATGGATTTTGTCCATCTTCTTCATACTAGGTGGAGGCGGAGGCCCATCAAGTTTCCCCGGCGGTGGTGGACCGGCTGCGTCCAATGATTCAGTTGAGATTGGTGGCTCAGATAAAGGAGGGATCACTGTATGTCTAGTTGGAGGATGTGCCACTATATTATCCGATGGAGTTGGAACCAGCGGCTTATCAGGTGAAGGAGCACGTTGCTCATTTGCAAGTGGATGTGCAACAGATCGCTTTGAACGGGGTGGAGGTGGAACTACAACAGCTTCTTCAAAGGGTTGTTCAATTTTGCTTGGCCTTAATGTATCATCAGCCTCGTTATCACCTTCAGAAATTTCATCTTTACCAACTCTTGCATGTAATTCTGGCGATTCCTGAATTGTTGAAACAATATCTTTTCCACTCGGAAAAATTTCCTTATACGGGTCATTCTGAGTTGGACGTTGAGCTCTAACTTGTTCATTTGAAAGTGAAGATGGAACCACCTGATTTGGAGGATGTGACGCAAAGCTATCGATTGAACCCACACTTCCTAAAGAACTTTTCTTCGCATGATTGATGCCTGATGCAATACTTGGTGGGATGGAATGATTATGTGTAGCAGCGCCTCCCAATTGGCCACCATGTTGAAAAGCTGATGATTTTGGAACCAATGGAGAAAAAGTCTTTGAAAGTGGCGGATGAGTCGCAACCAGCGAATGAGCATTCATTTGTAATGGTTCTTGATCAGCCAAATTAAACTGCGAAGAATTACTTGGTGCATACTTACTTCCAGTATAAGGAGAATTTTTAGACTGTTGATGAGGAAGTTGTTGATTCCCTGGAGCATATCTGCTGATAGAATTTGTAGAGTTGTTTGAAACTAATGGCGGTGGTTGCGATGGTGGATATACGGCAGGTCTAAAATCTTGTTGAGATGGTTGTCTAGAACCTGCTGCTGGGAAAGCTGCTTGCTGTTGAGATTGTGGCGTGAATTGAGACAGACCATATGCTTGCGATTGTAGAGTTCCAAAATCTGCAGTTGAAGTGGTTCTTGAAACCGATGGGCTGAACTTGCTGAATACTCCATTTTCACTACTTTTAGGTTTTGGTTCATCTCCAGCAATAAATTTATCAATTTGTCCCCAAATCTTATCAAGACTAACTTTGGATACCTTTCCTCCAAACCAGCCTTGGTCACTTGATCCTGATTCGCTTAATCTAACTAGTAAGTTCTGAAACTCGTGGAGTAAGTCCGGATTAACATACGGTGATTTATTACCCAAAGCTTTGATAGTGTTATTAATGTAATCGATATAACGTTGTGATTCATTAAACAATCCATAATCTGCTAAACACGATGCATGTTTTAACTTTAAAGACAACAAATGAGGGTATCCCATAGGTGGAACAGGAGAAGGATTGTACATGCTAAGGACATATTCATAAACTTGAGTATACATTGAATGTTCTCCTGCGTTCAATACCATAAAAGACGACTGCTTTCCAAGCGGCATTCCCGCCAAAAGGTACGAGATTTCGCCACCTATGTGGTTTCCAAATTGAGAACTCAAAAATTTTCCAAATTCAACCAAAAATTCACTTGTTCTGACTGACCCACTAATTGCTACAGATGATAGAATTTCCCGCCAATGAATATTTGCATACTCTCCCTCATTTGCCACTGCGGTTAAATCTTCAATTACACTTTGTACATTTCCAGCAATGACTTTCAACAAAATCGGCATAATATGGTAAACTTTGTTATTCGATTTTTGGAAAGGGAAACTATTTCTTGCATATTCAGAAGCAATCTTTGCAAATCTTTCTGGCCCACTGAAATTTGCAATAACCAAAGCGAGTGCCCAATCCCCACGTGAAATTGTAAATTCTAAGGCCTTTTCCATGTTACCTGCTTGAATAAGTGAAAATATTGTATTGACACCTGTATTGTCTAATTTATATGCATTGGTTGCCCCTAATACCCCCGAAATTGGTAATTCTCCTGCTTCAAAGTTGACACTTGGATTCAAGACTTGACAAACTGCACGCAAAAACTCTTGCGATTTTAAATTTCCATCATATCTCACTAGTTGCAATAAAATTTGATTTAATAATACTTCGTCATATTTGGCTTGCTTTTGTAAATATTCTGATGATACCTCAAGCCATTTTTCGAGATCCTTTTTCTTCGTCTTACCTCTGGTCAACGGTCCTGGGAAATTTGAATAAACTTCTTTATCTTTGAACATGCACGACACATGGCTAATCAGAACAGCTGGAGCTTCATTATAATTTCTTCCTGGTCTGACATGAACTGCATTCTGAGAAACACTCCAGTTAAAAATTGGAAATTGACGATGTAAAAGCTCCTCTGGGTTAGTTATCCTTTGAGCATTCTTATATATATTTCCTCTTGTATTAGAAAATCCACGAGTTCTGGCAGGAGGAAGTATCACACCAGCACTAGAAGGATGAAGATTTTGTGGAGACGGTTCGTTACTTTGGACAGTCGGTAAGGCTGGGGCATATGGGTTGAAATCTTTTCCTTTTCCTCCCATCAACGAACTTGCACGTGAATGCGTTCTCTGATGTCCCAGAGGTGCATAGGGTCCAGCATTTGGAACATATGGACTACTAGTTGAATTTGAATGTGTTTTTGTAAGAAGATTCGTATTGACGTTAATTGAAGAGTGTCGAGATTGATTAGATACATTCTGTGGAGAATGTGCCATCAGTGGGAATGGTTGTATATTGGGTGGCGATGGAACAAATGAATGTTGTACAGCTTGAGGTGGTGGCGCGTATGCATTCGGTTGTTGAGTTTGTGAAAATGTAGATGGCGGTGGTGCAAATGTACCAGCCTGTTGTTGTTGTTGTTGTTGTTGTTGTTGTTGTTGTTGTTGTTGTTGTTGTTGTTGTTGTTGTTGTTGTTGTTGTTGTGGGACTGGTGGCGCGTACATATTCTGTTGTTGAGACTGCTGCGGTGCTGGCGCATACATACTTTGCTGTTGAGACTGTTGAGGAGCACTATATGCACTAGTTACATGCATAGCAGGAGCAGGTAATGGCATTTTTGTAGGTTGATGATTTGGAACATGCTGGTGAAGAATTGGCGAGGTACCTGATTTGGGCATGTATGGATTTACAGGTGGTGGTTTGGCTACTCCCGCAGCGGGCGCTTGTGGTAATTGTGGTACAGGAGCAGGCTGTGAATGCAAATGTGGTTGATTTAGAGCCTTTACTGGAGCAGCAGCTCTAACAGGACGACCTGGCTTTGGTAATTCAACAGGTAATTCTTCAAAAAACGACTTCTGCAGTGATGGTTTGGTGGGTGGCCCTTGTTCAACTGGTACAGGATTTACAACAGGAGGCGGAACTGAGCTTGGAGTGCTACTTGAAGTTGAAACTGTATATTTCGAACTAGTATGCCTTGGGGCTGGTCTGACTTTTTGCGGAATTAATTTATCGGGGAAATCATAGGCATCATGTTTTTTCTTTGATTCTTCTAATTGTTTCACAAACTCTGAAGTAGAAGGTTGTTTTGGACTTGCAACATATTGTGCTTGGGCATTTATATCCGGAACATAGGAATGGTGAACATGACGTTGTACCGTATGACTCTCCGGTTGGACATTCTGTTGTACTGCTTGAATTGGTAGAGCTGGCTGTTGGATCTTTTCAGGTTGTTCTAAAAGCTCTTCATCCAATAAGTCATCATCCAACAATAAATCATCGTCTAACTCAAGGGACTCCAACTTATTACCAAGATTCGAAATGCCTGATTCGTGCTTTGGTAAATCCTTTCCAAGATTCTCTAAGAAATCATCACCGTTTGCAAATAACTCATCTAATTTACTTTTTGTTGATTCAATTGGACCAGTGATACTATTAGAACCCACAACCACTGTATCATCGTTTTGATCAGTTTGAAATTCATGTTCATGGGATTGAACTGGAAGTGGAGTATTTTGTACAGGAGGTTCTTGATGCTCTTCATACGCAAAATGCGACTGCTGCTGTAATTCATTAGCACCTTGCCCAATAGTGGAATCTTCAACATACGGTAACTGCGGTTGCTCATTTTGATTTTGATAGTAATATTGCAGATGCTGTAATTCATGTTGCTCGTGTTGATGATTGTCATGGTGTAAATGCTGAAACTGAGATGCGTCATCCTCCTTCCAACTCGCACCTTGATCGCTATGCCTATGTTGGAGATCACTTACAAATTGCTCATCTTCAATACCTATTTCATTGGCCCACGGATCTTCATTTTCGATGACACCACTACCTTCATAGGGATTTCTAGCCATGTTTTCAGTATACTCATTTGGCTGTTGCTGATCGCGTAAAAATTCCAGTTCCATTTCATTTACCTCATGTTGATGTGGCTGTGCAGAATATTGCTGGTTGTTAAAAAAATCATCCTTTTCATTGAAGTTATTGTCCTTACCAAACATTTCGTCAACTAATGATTCATTAGCATTTGAAGCCTGACGATGAACTTGATCATGATCAAAGGATTGTTGCAGTTGAAAACTTTGAGCAAAGTGATCTTGATCTTGCAGTTGGGAATATTGTTGAATACCATGTTGATCAGTTGGATGATGGGATTGGTGTTCACTTGGCTGTCCTTGTTGATTCAAACCAAATTGATCATGATGATTTTGGATATTATTTGATGAACCAAATAACTCATCTGTGAATGATGATTGGCCAGCTGGATTATATGGCTGTTGAGGTTGATATGGTGAATAGTTACTCATTGTCACCTAATCAAAAAACTATAACTCAAATTAAAATGAATGCAAATAATTATATGTTTAAGAAACTAATAAAACGTCTTGTTAATGGATCAGATGAACATCCAATGAATTGCTTCTTTTCTTCACTGTAAGTTTGATTTCTACTCTTTTTTGGTTCTTTTAATCAAGCCACCTGGGAAAACGTCGAACTGGAAAAGAAAAAAATTGGGCGTGTGTTGTTCCAAAATGCAACACTCTATATTAATGTATTGATGATTGGATGTAGAGATATGGTATAATAGATACTAAACATAATGTGGTTGGATATCGCTAAATTGAAGAGTTTACTAGGGATAATTGGTAACAAGAGACATTCTAAACTGAAGATGTACTCCCCATGAAATTTTTGGACGGCAATAAATACCTAACAATTGATGTAGAGAGGTAACCTTTTTAAAAGTATGAATACGCCAACTGATAAAAGATGGACCCCAAATTTGGTTGTTTGCAAAATTAAAATTAATGTATCTAGAGATCAAGTTACAATTTGATTTGTACTGTATTACCTAATGCCTCGGTCTCTCGCGGTCCTTT